>JAOEHY010051595.1:4880-25676 GCA_025447955.1 Psilopsiagon aurifrons
CCCGCCGGGTTGGTTTTGTTTTGTTTTGTTTTCTCATTCAGATTGAGACCTGAAATGAAAGGTCTTTTCTCCATGAATCTCCATTCATCTCTCTCATAGAGAACACCAGTGCATTATTCATTCTCATTACCCAACATTTAAATCAGCTGTAAGTGCCAGGGAAAACTAGGAATTTTAAGCTTTCTTCAGTCATTCAGAGAGGCAGCTGGAGACATAGTGTACATTCAAATTAGCTGTATATCACCATCAAAAAATCATAAAATTATCAATAACAGGAGGGAAGTATATGTTTTATGTAAATTCAGTCAGAAAGCCTTCAGAACAACTGTTTGAAGAGGTTTAAAAAGTTGATGATCTATAATAGCCATAGAGACATTTTTTCTGCTCCTCAGCTGAGCCTGTGTTGCTTAGCTCACCTGGGAACACCCTTTCAGATCTTACCTAGGTAGAAAAATTGTGACAGTGCTGTAAAATCACCTGTCACACTAATAGGTTTAAAACATGATAAGGTATGTATTATAGATTAAGAAATAACACAT
Source organism: Psilopsiagon aurifrons (assembly GCA_025447955.1). Taxonomy (NCBI): domain Eukaryota; kingdom Metazoa; phylum Chordata; class Aves; order Psittaciformes; family Psittacidae; genus Psilopsiagon; species Psilopsiagon aurifrons. Next base: position 5,420 of record JAOEHY010051595.1, read on the forward strand.
TTAAAAAATAGAAAATGCATTGGAGAGATGAAAAACACTATCATGTAGATTTAGTGACTGCTCGTTACCCAGCTGATCTTTATAGCTCTTTTTTGTTTCTTTAGAAGACCTTCGTCTTACATCATTTAGCTCCTGAAGCCTTTCTGTAAGGTGGATGCATTCAAGTTGGAATTCAGTGTTTCTGAAGAAATTATCATGAGTGAAACTATGTAGAAAACATGACTAAGAAAAACAGTTACCTGTTTTACCATGTTTAACTAAAACAGTCCACTACAGTATTCTTACACCAACCTGAACATCAAATTTCCTCTTTAAAGAATGGATAATCATGCTTAACCAGGTATTACTTACTGTTTCTCAAACACAGTGTACCACATCGTCAGCTGACATAGCTGTATCTCCACTGAAGCTAGAATTATGGGAACATATGAATTAAAAATTCAAGGCTTTCTTAAGCTATTTCTTAATCTTTGTGCTCAATAGTTGTTCCTTCTAAAACAAAAAAGCAAACCAAAGTTCCATTCAAATATTTTTTCCTTTCAGATAGTACAGTGTGACACAGTTTCATCTGTGTTATTGATGACTGTTATTGATGTGTATTTTTCCTGTGACTTATCTGCTTTCTTTTTAGCCTGTATTATACTGGAAACATATTCAGCATCATCTTCTTTGCTTTGGTCTTCATTCTGGGACTCTCTGAATAGCTTAGATTTACTTTTTCTGAAATGTACTTGTTTCAATTTCTATTTCCTGAGACATATCTCACTTTTAAAATATGTTCCTTTAAAATGTTTATTCTCTTTACATATGTTTTTATCTTACTCCTCTGTATTAGCCACTAATTTAATATAAACTATGTGATTGAAGTTCTGTTTCATCTGTTTTCTGAGTCATTAATAAGAACATTAAATGACATTAGAACTCCATCAGTTAGAGTACTGCATCCAACTCCAGAGCCGTCAGCACAGCAAAAACAGACTTGTTGAAGCAGGTCCAGAGCAGGGCCAGAAAAATGTTTAGAAAGATTGAACACCTTTCCTGTGAGGACAGGCTGACAGAATTGGGGTTCTTCAGCCTGGAGAAGGCTCCAGGGAGACCTTACTGTGTTTTTTGAATACTTAAAGGGGTCTTATAAGAAAGATGGGGGACAAATATTTTAATAGGGCCTGTAGTGATAAGGTGAGGTATTGGTTTTAAATTAAAAGAGGATGGGTTAAGCCTAGATATAAAGAAGAAATTTGTTATGATGAGGGTCATAAAACACTGTCACAGGCTGCCCAGAAGGGCGGTAGATGCTCCATCTTGAGAAATACTAGTGGGGCTCTAAGAAAACTGATCTACTTGAAGATGTCCCTACTCATTGCCAGGGAGAGGACTTGGGGGTTGGACTAGATGACTTTTGACGGTCCCTTCCAGCCCAAACTATCCTATGATTAATTCTTGTGGCACACAACAAATTCGGGCTGGCATCCCAGTGCACTGACATTAGTGTTTACTCCAGGTTTATAACCCATATCATCCGATTCTCAGTCCAGAAATTTTATATCTAAATAATAAGGGGCAAATTTGCCAAGAAATTTCTACAAAACTCAAAAATTCCCACCACCTTTGTGGAACTCCAAGTGTGACATTCATGCCTCTTCCAGAGGGCAGAGGAGGTGGTAAGGATGATGTTGTTTATCCAGGCTGGGTAGGATGCTCATTCTGGAAGGTTCTCTCTCTCTTTGAGTGGATGTGTGAGTGATTGTTCTGGATTTCTTCATATTTTGTATACGATGACTGACTGATTCCCTTCAGGATGAGCTGAAAAGACAGTGAAAGGGGATAAAGGTAGAAGAAATGTCTGTTGTTTCTGGCATGAAAAATACTTTGCATATTCTTCAAGAATTCTGGGATTTCTTTAATGAACCATCTTTCTTAGTGAGATGTGAAGGGTACTTTGGCAACAAGGAAACAACCCACCCTCTCGCAGGAGAATAAGAGACTGTTTGAAAAGGAGGTCTGTAAAAGACTGTGCCAAAGGCTGAATCTTAAAAGCCAAGTTTTCAGCTAAATTCTGGAGGCAGCTATGAGAAAGAACAGATAATCTATTGGATGGTCAAAAGTCAAATTGTATGTTCCAGAATAATGAGTTAATTTAAGAGCCAAGGTTAATAAAATGCACATCAAACAAATAGAAAGACATTCTGTAATAAGTAGCTCGGCTGACAGACTTTGTGCTAAAACAGTAGTTACAGAGACACGTTCAGAAAGGACTATTCCATTAAGAGTCCTTGAATGATACATTTCATTCTAAGCCAGGAGAAGGTGAAATTTTAACTGAATACTAAACATTCAAGACTATGTGTCCATATTTATAATTCATGCAGCTAAATCATAAGCTCACTGTGGTCAGTGGAATTATTCTTGATCTTTCCAAAAAGCTTTAAATTCAGCTCCATGTAAACAAAAAGATACTGGACAATAAAATTTGAGAATAAGCCTGCTAATATTCACTTGAACCAATTACTGTTTGAATTTAAACTTGAATCCCCATAGCCTATGAAACAGGGACAGTATTTGCTGTTTCACTTTGACTGCTGTCACTGAGACATGTGTGTCTTTATGTTAAAAGGTTATGTTGCTTTCATAAGAGGAGAAATAGCTTTCTAGAAAATTAGTCCACTGTACGGTGCAAATGTGCCTAATATCTTTCACCCAATCAGATTTAGTATATGAGAAGTTCCAATTTCAGAACTCGTTATCTCCAACCTCAGTAAATTTTGGGTTTTCAGGACGTAATGGAAACAATTTGCTTCAGATCTTAATTAGAATATCTGTGTTATTAGAAAAGTATGAATACCACATTTTTCTTGGGTTTACTTTTATAATCCATTCCTCTCAGAAAAAAAACTCACCTTCACTGATATGTGTAAAAAGCCATCCTGAAATGGAGACAAGGAATTTTGGAGGTAAAATAAGTGAAAAATTATCATTAAAACTTCAATTTTTGACAAAAAAAAAAAAAAAAAATTAAAAGATTATTTTCCAAATACCACTGCAGATAAATATGTACATTGTGAAGCCAATTGCCATTTGAGATGGTTGTATCATTCATTTTTTCTTAATTAAACATTAAGAGAGAGGTAAATGATCACTAATGCACGAGCTAATTCAGTATGAGGTGTTTTTAGCATCTAAAAAGTAATAATTAGGTCTAAACAGGTTGTCTGGATTCCATCTTTTGCCAGTGGAGATTATCCAGTTGTAATCACCTCATCCCATCTGTAATAGAAATCTCTCCACCAATGGGATGAATTTTATATTCCTGTTTTTAATGTTTAGCTGTAAAGAGGCAAGATATTTTTTTTTAGTAGTATGCAATTATATTTTATTCCAAGGGAACTGAAAAACTGTGTATATTCATCTTAACTAAATCTTCACTTTAACATTTATGATAACAACTTTACTAAAGACAAATCTTTCACATAGCCTGTAATGGTATCATATTCCACTACCAAACCCAAGTCATTTATGCTTGATTGTTGAACTGTCTGAGTTACAGTAAGGCAGACACTTTTAACACCTACATGTGTGAATTGTTAGGTCAGTTCTTTCTACCTTTTTTTTTTACTCTTTCCTCATTCGCTGTAACTGCTTTACTTTAAAAAGTACAAAGATTAATTCCTACACTTAGAATTCTCTAAGAATATTTACACTGCTCAGCTCTACACAAGTCTAAATGAAAATGAGGAAATACTCAGAATTCGTGAAAACCTATTTCCCAATTTCCAGAAGATCCCATAAAAATTGCTCTGTTTTTCAAAATAATTAAATGAAAAGTTCTTGGAATAAATCATTGCTAATTTTTAAGCACTTATAGTCTAAATGTCTATACCAAGCTTGTCACTGTGCTATCTACATGTACTATGGAAGAATTGAGAATTTTAAAAACTCCAATCATCTCACCTACTTTAGACATAAAAGTTTTTCATGGCCGGCAAATACAATAGCATAGATGTAAGGGCCCATATTTCAGAAGAGGAAATGTCCTATGTCCTCCCAAAGAAGCTATTTTTAATGTTATAGAATCATAGAATAGTTAGGCTAGGAAAGGACTTTAAGATCACCTAGTTCCAACCCCCCTGCCGTGGGCAGGGACACATCACACTAAACCATATTACTCAAGGCTATGTCCAACCTGGCCTTGAACACTGCCAGGGATGGAGCATTCACAATTTCCCTGGGCAACCCATTCCAGTGCCTCACTACCCTTACAGTAAATAACTTCTTCCTTATATCCAATCTAAAGTTCCCGTTTAAATTTGAACCCGCAACCCCTTGTCCTCTCACTACAGTCCCTCATGAAGAGTCCTTCCCCAGCATCCCTATAGGCCCCCTTCAGATACTGGAAGGCTGCTATGAGTTCTCCACAGACCCCTCTCTTCTCCAGGCTGAACAGCCCCAACTTTCTCAGCCTATCTTCATACAGGAGGTGTTCCAGTCCCCTGATCATCCGCATGACCCTCTTCTGGACTTGTTCCAATAGTTCCATGTCCTTTTTATGTTTGGGACACCAGAAATGCCCACAATACTCTAAGTGAAGTCTGAAGAGAGCAGAGTAGAGGGGCAGGATCACCTCCCCTGTCACGATCTTTTGATTCAGCCCAACACACAGTTGGCTTTCTGGGCTGCAAAAGCACACTTCTGGCTCATGTTCATTTTCTCATCAAACAACACCCCCAAGTCCTTTTCCGCAGGGCTGCCCTGAATCTCTTCTCTGCCCAACCTGCAGCTGTGCCTGAGATTTCTTTGACCCAGATGCAGGACCTTGCACTTGGCATGGTTAAACTTCATCCGGTTGGCATCAGCCCACCTCACAAGTGTGTCAAGGTCCCCCTAGATGGCATTCCTTCCTTCCAACATATCAACCAAATCACCCAGCTTGGTGTTATTGACAAACTTGCTGAGGGTGCACTCAATCCCACTGTCCATGTCACAGACAAAGATGTTGAACAAGATCGCTCCCAGCACTGATCCCTGAGGGATACCACTCATTACTCATCCCCAGCTGGACACTGAGCCATTGACCACAATTCTTTGCATGTGGCCATCCAGCCAGTTCTTTATCCATCAAGTGGTCCACCTATCAAATTGATAGTTGCTTGATAAGCTTATTGCCGTATAAAATAGGCAATGAGAAATGCTTATTGTCGATATATATATATTGTCTTTCTTAGCATACTGGCTGTTACTTACATAGTTTCTGTCAAAAAAAAAGGTAATATTAGAATCATCGAATCATAAAATGATTAGGGTTGGAAAAGACCTTGAGATCATCTTGTTCGTTAGAATGAGAGCAGAAGTGCAAAAATAGACCAAAGCAAAAACCAAAAACGTGTCTACAAATGCATCTTAAGTCCTAAAGAAAGCAAATTCTGTTTTTATTTCTTAAGATGTTTGGGTCTGTTAAAAGGGAAACACCCTTATTAGAAGTTCTGACTTTTGTGCACTCTGCAGTACAAAAGGCAACTGCAAGTTGCATTCTTTTTAAGGACCTTCAAGAAGTTGTTCTTAAAATCAGGCCTACTAGTGTGTACATTTCTAGCTGATTCTGTTATGGTCACAATCTGGGTTATGGGCAGGGGAAAAGTACATGTATATAAAACCAGGAATTTACTGGTAATGTAACTGAAATATTAAAAATATAATAATTATTGAGGTAGGTCTCACTTCATAGTAGTGGTGTTGGGGGCACTGTTACAGAATGTACAGTCCTTCCTTGGGAGGAATATGACCATACTGCTGGTTTCTTCATCTCTCTAGTATCTGCTTGGGATCATTTCTGTATGTCTGCTAAAATGCTTTTGCACTTCATTAAGCTGCAATTATATTTTGTATTTGAATTTACTTTTTATGGTGGCTCTTACGGGTATCTCCAAAGACAGAGACTCCACCACCTCTTGGGGCAACCTGTTCTTGTGCTTGGTCACCCTTGCAGTAAAAAAATGTTTCGTGGTGTTCATCTCTGACTGTAGTTTGTTCTCATTTCTGGTCACACTTTATTTCACTGATATCTCAGGCATTGAATTTGTAGTTAATTTAACTTGTAAGAACATAAGGTAATTTTAAAGAATAGTACAGCAATAAACACTTTAATGTAAAATTATTTCCAGTCCCTCTTATATTATGGTCCTGGGTTCAGCAGTAGCAGTCATTTTTCCCTTTCTTAGTAGCTGGTGCAGTGCTGTGTTTTTGACTTTCAGCCTTGGAAAAGTGTTGGTAACACCGATGTTTTTAGTTAGTGCTTAGTAATGTTTAGTCGGGTCAAGGACTTTCTGAGCCTCATGCTCTGCCAGGGAGGAGGAGAAGACAGGAGGAAGCAGAGACAGGACACCTGACCCAAACTGACCAAAGAGGTACTCCATACCACAGTACTTCATGCCCAGTATATAAACTGGGGGCAGTTATCCAGAAGGGCTAGATCACTGCTGAGTAGGCTGGGTATTGTTCGGTGGGTGGTGAGCATTTGCATTCTCTTCCCTTGTTTCTCTTGTCATTATTATTATTGGCTGTAGCAGTAGAGGCTTGTGTTATACATTAGATACTGGACTGTTCTTATCTCAACCTTTGGGAGTTACGTCCTTTTGATTCCCCTCCCTCACCCTGGGGGAGTGGGCGGTGATGAAGAGGGGGAAGTAAGCAAGCAAACTGGTTGGCTTATTTACAGCTGGGCTTAAACCATGACAGTTCTTTTTGACGCCCAACATGGGGCACGAAGAGTTGAGATAACAACAGATCTGACCAGAACGTTTGTAATTGCATTTGTCATAAGCATTCATTGTTTCAGATTAATAGTCACTCATTATAATGCTGATTTATTGGCTCTCAAAGTTTTTGCTCTCATTCTCACAGTTTCAGCATGTGGTACCTTACTTACAGCTGGTATTTGCTGTGTTAATGTTTATCAGGTGGGGGGCTTGGGCTAAGGTTTTTGTTTCATTATACTTTATGGTAATGATTTGTAATATGGGTGGGCTCCAGCAGCAGGGCAGGATGGAAGTGGTCATGGACTTGTACTTGGCCATCCCATTGCTCTTCACTACCTTTGCCCTCGTCCTTGCCTCCATCTTTGTGAGGCTGCAGGGAGCTGAAGGGGAGTGGCCCCAGAAGCCACTGGCAGCCGGACCGGCCAGTAACCATGAGGCCGGGAGGGAGTGCCTGCTGGTGAAGGAGATCAGGGCGGTCGAGGAGGGGAAGGAGGATACTGCTTAGCAGCAGGAGGAAGCAGCAGAGGAGCAGAGCCCCGCGGCCAAGCCAAGCCTCACAGCGGCTGAGAGCATTCCCCAGCAGCCACCCGCAAGGCCCCGCGAGTCTGAGTCCAAGGAAGATGCAGGAGACCATGCAGCACTTCCCAGCAAGACTGAGGAGGAAGATCTTAACTCAGAAAAAGAGAAGCTGGTGGTGACAGAGCTGGCAAGCACAACAGTGTCATTTGAGGGCTCTTAAGATTTTGAACGGCCTTTGGGTACCCTTGAGACCTGCCTGCTGATTGTGGTGGAGGTCACCATGTTGGAACACATGCAGAGTGTGTTTTACCCACGACCATTTTGTCTTGTTCCGAGAGTTAAGCAGAGTCGGGTTTGGGCCTTGTCTGGGGTTAGGCAATGATGTAGAAGGACCAAGATTTTCCCTGGGGCTGGGCAGTCATGAGTGGCAAGGTGTGGGAGACAGTATAGGTGAGTATCTAGTCCACTGGGCTCCCCCAGTGCTTTGGAAGCATTGGAGATGGAAGGCAGCTGGATGGAGTCCCCAACGACAAGCTGCAGATACTGCTGAAGGGGAAGGTGAATTATATTGAGGCTGGTGGGCCCATGACACTTCATGCCATCAGGGCAGAGATGCAACATCAGATGGACTTATGATTGAGGGGTGGACTTAGCAATAGACACTATTGACCAGGTTGTTCACCAGTGTGAACACTGCACACAGCCTCTCCTGCTCTGAAAGTGTGTTACAAGAGATGGAGCCAGACGTCATCAACCGGATGGACTGACTCAGCAGCCTTCCAGGGATTGGTCCATGCACTAAGGAATAATCTCTATCTCTCTCTCTGTGGATGTATAAACATGCTTATATATGAGATAAGAGTGATGGGATATTGAAAATGTAGGATCTGACCATGATGTGAATGGTATGAAATAAGGGATGGATACTGTCCTGGGTTCAGCAGTAGCAGTCATTTTTTTTCCTTCTTAAGTCATTTTTTCTTTTCCTTCTTAACTGGTGCTGCGCTGTGTTTTTGTCTTTTGGCTTGGGAACAGCACTGATAACACCGATGTTTTCAGTTAGTGCTTAGTAATGTTTAGTCAGACCAAGCACTTTCTGAGCCTCGTACTCTGCCAGGGAAGAGGAGAAGACAGGAGGAAGCAGAGACAGAACACCTGACCCAAACTGACCAAAGAGGTATTCCATACCACAGCACATCATGGCCACTGTCTAAATTGAGGGCAGTTATCCAGAAGGGCTAGATCACTGCTGGGTCAGGCTGGGTATCGGTAGGTGGGTGGTGAGCAGTTGTATTCTCTTCCCTTGTTTCCCTTGTCATTATTATTATTGGTGGCAGCAGCAGTGGTTTGTGTTATACCTTAGATACTGGACTGTACTTATCTCAGCCCATGGGAGTTACATTCTTTCAATTCTCCTTCCCATCCCCCTGGGAGTGGGGGGTGGGGGAGAAAGGGAGGGGAGTGAGCGAGCAAACTGTGTGGCTGATTTACGGCTGGGCTTAAACCATGGCAATTATGCAATTTATTTTTTCCTTTGTTCCTTGTACCTACCGAACTTATTCCTGATAGAAGAATAACATGGGTAATTGCACACAAAAATCTCGTTGGAGTTCTCCCAGTATTGCATTTCGCAATTATTCATCTCTCACTATGAAGTGATAATTAGGCATTAAAAGCTAAGTGGATTACTGTGGAGATCTCTCCTGACATCCATTTAACACTTAATCAGATATTAATACCATAAATTATGCATTTCTCAGCAGTATTCAGGTTCTAATGAATTTTATAACAGTTTGAAGTTACCAGTTTTTCTTGACCTAATTGTGGGAAGGAACAATTGTAAAGTTAGCTTAAAGGATACAGCTGTTACAGGAATTTAAGATTTGTAGAAAAATATCTTTAATCCTGTTTGGCTGCACTAATATTTATTCATAAGGGTTTCTTGGAGAAGAGAATTACATCCTCATGAATACATATGAAAAATTGGGTCAAATACACATTTTGAGTTGAAGTTTATTCCCACCGTTCTGCTTTCCAGACCTTATTAAGAAAAATATGAAAAGAAACCCCACATTTCTGAGGAGATAGAATCGTAGAATAGCTAGTGTTGGAAAGGACCTTTAGATCGTCTAGTTCAAAATCCCCTGCCATGGGCAGGGACAACTCACACTAAGCCATGACACTCAAGGCCCTATCCAGCCCAGCTTTGAACACTGCCAGGGATGGAGCATTCACAACTTCCCTGGGCAACCCATTCCAGTGCCTCACCACCCTTATAGTAAAGGATTTCTTCCTTATCTTCAATCTAATCTTCCCCTGATTAAGTTTGAACCCGTTACCCCTTGTCTTATCACCATAGTCCCTAACAAAGAGTCCCTCTCCATAATCCCTATAAGCCCCCTTCAGATATTAGAAGGCTGCTATGAGGTCTCCAAGTAGCCTTCTCTTCTCCAGGCTGAACAGCCCCAACTTTCTCATCCTAACTTCATACAGGAGGTGCTCCAGTCCCCTGATCATCCTCCTGGCCCTCTTCTGGACTTGTTCCAACAGTTCCCTGTCCTTTTTATGTTGAGGACACCAGAAATGCCCACAGTACTCCAAGTGAGGTCACACGAGAGCAGAGTAGAGGGGCAGGATCACCTCCCCTGACCTGCTGGTCACACTCCTTTTGATGCAGCCCAGGATACAGTTGGCTTTCTGGACTGCAAGCACACACTTCCAGCTCATGTTCATTTTCTCATTGACCAACACCCCCAAGTCCTTTTCCGCAGGGCTGCTCTGAATCTCTTCTCTGCCCAACCTGCAGCTGTGCCTGAGATTTCTTTGACCCAGATGCAGGACCTTGCACTTGGCATGGTTAAACTTCATGCAGCTGGCATCAGCCCACCTCAAAAATGATGTTGAACAAGACTGTTCCTAACACAGATCCCTGAAGGACACCACTCATTACTCATCTCCAGCTGGACATTGAGCCATTGACCATAACTCTTTGCATGCAGCTATCCAGACAGTTTTTTATCCCGCAAGTTGTCCACCTATCAAATTGATGTCTCTCCAACTTAGAGGCAAGGATGTCATATGAGACAGTGTCAAATGCTTTGCTCAAGTCCAGGTAGAGGACATCAACTACTCTAAACCTGTTCTTCAGTTCCATAGCCCCATCATAGAAGGCCACCAGATTGGTCAGGCAGGATTTCCCCTTAGTGAAGCCATGCTGGCTGTCATCATCTTGTTGTTTTTCATGTGCCTCATCATGCCTTCCTTCCAGGAGAATCTGCTCCAGGATTTTCCTGGCACAGAGGTGAGTCTGACTGATCTGTAGTTCTCTAAGTCATCCATTTTCCCCTTCTTGAAAATGGGGTTTATATTCCCTTTTTCCAGTCATTGGGAACTTCACCTGACTGCCATGTTTTTTCAAATATGATGAACAGTGGCTTAGCAACTTCATTTGCCAGCTCCTTCAGGACCCGTGGATGCATTTCATCAGGTCCCATGGACTTCTGTGCATTCAGGTTCCTAAGATGGTCTCGAACCAGATCCTCTCCTACAGTGGGCCCAGGGTCTTCATTCTCACAGTCCCTTCGACTGCCTTCCAAGACTTGGGTGGTGTAGCCAGAGCATTTGCCAGGAAAGACTGAGGCAAAGGAGTCATTAAGAACCTCAGCCTTCTCCAAATCCAGGTAGCCAGTTCTCCCGATAGATTCTGGAAGCGGTCTATGTTTTCCCTAGCCTGTCTTTCATTTGCAATGTACCTATAGAATCTCTTTCTGTTATTCTTAACATCCCTAGCCAAGTTTAATTCTAAGTGGGCCTTAGCTTTCCTAACCTGGTCCCTAGGTTATCAGACAACACCCCTGTATTCTTCCCAGGCGGCCAACTTCCTCAACGCATTCAGTTGATTTTGTAATTAAAACATCTGTTTATTTTTTACCATGTCTGTTTGTCAATCATTATTACACAGTTACTTTTTATAACTCTTTTCCTATTTCATCTCATAGCATGGCTTCCTAAAAATTACCATTACAGTTACCAAAGTAAGGAAATGTTAATCTTGTAAATGCATGGTCACATTGTCCATAGTTGCCCATGTAATGTTACTTATTGTAATGTAATATATGTAATATTAGTTGTAATATATAATACATAACCTTGCATATTAATTAATTATGTAAATAAAATTAATTAAAATTAGTAACAATTATATAATAACATAATTAATATGTATTAGTATATGTAATATTGCATGTAATATGCAATATATAATAGTGCATGCAATATAATAATGGTGCATATTAATAATAATAATATTGCATATTATAGTAATAGCAGCAAGAAATATCTAATTTGCTATGTTCTCAAAGAATTTAATATTTACAGTAAGCTTTAAAATGTTCGGTAAAATGTTTTTTTCAAAATTGACATGTTAATTCTAGGCAATTTTTTGGCTGAGAAGTAAAAGGACAAAATAAACATTAGCAGTCTGTGTAGCATGCTGGTCATCTTATCTGTAAATACATAAGATTGTACATGCGTTTCATCACCTGTTAGCCCAAATAAATGAGATTTCTGGACAACCAATTGCACCATTAAGGCCTTGATAAGTATATTCCTATTTACATTTGTAGAAGTCCATAAAAATCAGTCTTTCAGTCTTAGTTTGACACTCCATTCCAGCCTGTTAAAAGATACAGCGTATGTTTCACAAAACTTAAGTGCTTTATATTTTTGATTGACTAAAGTCAATTAAATTGGCAGAAATGCATTGCAGAAACAGACATAATCCTTTATCAGATTTTATACTATTAGTTCATGTTGTACTGATGTCTCTGGCTTTAGGTCAAAATGAGAGCTGACTAAAAATTTTAAAATTATTTCATTATTTTAAGTAAAACTGGGTTTTGTTTTTTGTTTGGTTTTTTTTTCCTCTTTCCTGTGATTAATTTCAACTTGAATGGCAACTATTGACAAAACATTTTATAGTCCCTTTTGTCTGATTTAAAAAATTATCCCAGTTCCCTGTGCATTTCTCTCAAACATTTTTCTCTTGTACAGCTGTTCCATTTCTGTTTTGTTTAAGCTACTGAATAAAGTATCAGTGGTTGCAAACAAGTTGATATTAAGATCATCAGTAATCTACTCTTATTTTCTTTTCTGAAGTTTTCCGCTATGAAACTTCAAAAAACTCCTCCACTTTCTTCTAGTTTTCTTGGCAGTGAAGATTAACTCCCATCGTAGAAATAATAAATTAAAAAATAAAAAGCTAATGGAAAAAAGAACAACAGCACACCAATTACAAGAAAAAAAACACCTCTAAAACCTTTAAACAGAATTTGTTATTATGTTTTCAGTACTAAAAAGAATAAGGAGAAAACTTTACTAAGTGCTTTTTTTTTTTTGTCAAATCTACTGTTTTTTCCAGGACAAATAGTAAAGCTGACCATCTTCCTTATCTCTTATCACATCACCAATGTTATATTTCTCTTCAGCACATTTTATTTAGAACTGTCATTACAAGTTCAGTTATTTTTTCCTGCTGACCTGAAAAAAAGTGTCTTCAGCTAAATGAGCAAGTATTTGTTCAGTGGGATGACGTTAAAGGTTACTCAGGCAAATGTAGACTAGATTTTTCTAGCCAGAATGGAGCCCAGAAAAGACAAAACAAAATATACACATAATAGAATCAAAAGTCTTGAGAAGAGATCAAGATCAGGGTTGACTCATGCAGAGTAGAAGAAAATGCAAAGTATCATCTCCACTTCAGTTTCTTTTTTTATATATACAGAAATGGAAAGAAAGGAGTCTGGAAACTTATACAAGATCTTTGAATTCTAACCTATATTCCAGACAGACAATTTACAGCAATAGTTATTTTAGCAGTATTACTAATATGGTTCATGTTTAGGATTTTTCTTTTTTTTTTTCCCAACCCTAGGAGAATTCTGTGAAGTACAAATAGACACCTGTGGTTCTAGTCCATGTGAAAATGGAGGAACATGCATTGACTATGGCGATCATTTTAAGTGCTCTTGCCCTATAGGTGAGTCATTGGAAATGTACTATATTCTCTAAACAAAACAAAGAAAATGTTGTATGATATTTAAGAAATAATGTCATAAAAATAGCAATATATTTTAATGTATGCAATAAACGTTTTTATGAAGGATGCCATTTTTTCAATTTGTTTAGGAAATAAAACCGTCAAATTACTTTAGTAGAGTGGTGTTAATTGCTGATACCTGGCATAGATGTAATGTCAATATTCTGAATGAACTGTGATTAAACATTCTCTTTTAATGTTTGGTACAGGTTTTGAAGGTGAAAGATGTAAACTGGATGTTGATGCCTGCCTATTCTCCAATATAAGCTGTACCCAAGGAGCATTGTGTGTGAATAAATCTCATGGATTTAATTACACATGTTTGACACCATGTATTGGAAATGCAGAGGTAGGATGAAGTGATGCATTCCCCCCAGTTTTTTGGGGAAATCAAACAAGGTATTCTAAGAGCAGTGAGCTGCTGAAGCTTCATTTCCCATAGGTTTCCTAAACACAGTACTTGTTCTTGATATATTCTCATGCTAATCCAACCCTTTCTTGTGTAACATGCATATCCATAGGCACATGATGTGATTAGTCCTGCTATTGTCCAACAAACTGTACAACTCCTGAGCTCTGCCCTTCTTGTTCTTTATAGGTTAATTCACTGATGCCTCCAGTACCTTGCTTGCTGCTGTGTTATGAAACTTGTAGGTATAAGTGAAATTTCCTAGAAATGTTTGATGTGGTTGAAAGTTACTAGAGAGAAGGCTGATGGTGCATCAATGCAGAGAAAGAATGACAAAAGCTTAGTTTCCATTAAAAGCAAAAAAAAAAGACTATAATCAACAACAGAAAACTAAAGCAAGAGTAATATTACACTGCAATGAGAGCTGGAAATGCTCTCTTTCTAGCTAGAAAAAAAAGTCAAGTTTCTCCTTTCAAGTTTTTCTTAAATGCTCACAATATAGTGATGAATTATTTTTTTGTACATGCAAGGTATTTTAGAAATTTTTAAGGTAGATATCGACAATGCTTAGGTGAAAGTAGCATCCATTTTGTATCCAGATGTCTTTAAGATGCATTGATTATACCCTTCTCACTTAGATTTAGTGACCTTTTCAATTAAATTACAGGTTTGGTTTGGATTCATTCACATCAGAGTGAACTGCAGAGCCAGGTCCTTGAGTTCTGACCTTGCAATACAGGATAAAGTAAACTAATGTTGCACTGCTTTATTATGTCAGTTATTTTAAAAGCTATGTATACAATACTGTGTAGCCCTTTCAGACAGTTACTCAGACATGGTAACCAGCACTTCAAAGGCCTAATCTATTCTTTTACTGAAATATACTCACCATAAAAACATACTATGCAGAGCAGGCAATGTGTTTAGATAGAAGAAATCAACATTTATGTTACCTGAAAGTCCATGGGTACACACTCACCAATGAGTATGAAATGTAATGCTTAAATACTCTCTGGCTTAAAGGTTTATATTTAAATTGTTCAGCATCTGTTAAATTTTAATGTTTTTATTATTTAAAGTGTCATACTGACTGCAAATTTATTGTACATTGCATAATACCATAATGATGCAATAATCATTATGGCTAGTTAGGATGAGAAATGATGATGTGCCAAGGATGCTGATGGGAGCTACTATAACATTTTACTGTGATATTCGCTTAAAAGCCCTAAGACATATTTAATTTAGTCTTACAAACATTACATACACAGTCATAGATGTCATGTGAGGTGAAAAAAAAAATGTATGTATCTATACACATCCACTGTATGAGAAACATATTTGTGGCAAAATGGAAATAAATAGACTTTTTATGGGAAAGAGGATAGAGGCTAAAATAAATGAGTGATGTGTTTGGGTTTTAGTTCTTTTCATAGAGTGACATAATCACAAAATGGTTTGAGTTGGAAGGGACCATGAAGTTCATTTAATTCCAGACCCACTGTCATGGGCAGGGACACCTTCTGCTAGACCAGATTGCTCAAAGCCCCATCTAGCCTAGTCTTGGAATACTTACAAGGAGGGGACATCGACAGCTTCTCTGGATAACCTGTGCCAGTGCCTCACCTCCCTCATAGTGAAGAATATTTTCTTTAGTGTCTAATCTAAATCTCCCTTTCCAGCTTAAAGCCATTCCCCTTGTCCTATCACTCTATGCTATTGTAAAAAGTCCCTCACCAGCTTTCTTGTAGGCCTGCTTAAGTTATTGGATGCTGCTTTAAGGCCTCCCCAGAGCCTTCTCCAGGCTGCGCAAGCTCAACTCTCTCAGACTGTCTTCACAGGAAAGATCCAGCTCTCTGATCATCTCTGTGGCCCTCATCTGGACTTGCTTGAGCAGGTCCATATACCTCTTATGTTCAGGGCCTCAGATCTGAATGCAGTACTCCAGGTTAGGTCTCATGAGGGAGGAGCAGAGGAGGAGAACCACCTCCTTTGACCTGCTGCCTCTGCTTCTTTTCAAGCATATGTTTAGCTGTCCAGGCTGTGAGCTCACACTGCTGGCTCATGTGGAGCTTCTTGTCAGCGAACACCCCCAAGACTTTCTCCTCAGAGCTGCCCTCAATCCAGTCTCCTCCCAGCCTGTATTTGTGCTTAGGATTGCTCCAACCCAGGTGCCAGGCCTTGCACTTCTACTTGTTGAACTTCATAAGGTTTACACTGGCCCACCTCTCAAGCCTTTCAAAATCCCTCTGGATGGCATTCCTTCCTTCTAGTATGTTAACTGCACAACACAGCTTGGTGTTGTCTGTTCCACTGTCCATGTCACTGAAAAAGATGCTAAAAAATGTCTGTCCCAATACTGACACCTGAGGAATGCTTCTTATTGCTGGTCTTCACCTGGACATCAAGCTGTTGGCTGAAACTCTTAGAGAACAATCAACCAGCTAGTCTTTACCCACCCAATGGTCCATCTGTCAAATTCGTGCCTCTCTATTTTAGAGATAAGGATGTCATACAGGACAGTGTCAAATGCTTTGTATTTAGACTGTTAGAGGTCCAGTTAGATGGCACCAGTTTCTCTTCTCTTGTTCACAAATGCTGTAACACCATTGTATAAGGCCACCTAATTGATCAGGCATGATTTGTGCTTAATGAAGCCATGTTTGCTGTCAGGAATAGCCTCCTGATCTGCTTCATGATCTTGCTGGGCACCAAGGCAAGACTGTCTAGCCTGTAATTCCCCAGGTCTTCATTGCTTCCCTTTTTAAAAATACTGTTTCCCCTCTTCTAGTCAAAGGGAACTTCACTGGACTGCCACAGCTTCTCAAATATGACAGATAATGGCTTAGCAGCTTCACTCACCAGTTTCTTTAGGCCTCACAGATGCATTTTGTCAGGTCTCATGGACTTGTGCACCTTTAGGTTCCTTAGATGTTCTTGAATCTGACCTCCTAATACAGTGGGTGGTTATTCATTTGCCCAGTCCATGCCTTTGTGTTCTGCAATTTGAGTAGTGTGGCTGGAGCACTTGCTGGTGAAGGAAGGCAAAAACAGGTCATAGAACACCCCAACCTTGTCCATGTCCCAGGTAACCGAGTCTCCCTGGGTTTTCCAGAGAGGGCCTACATTTTTCCTAATCTTCCTTTTATCACAGACATACATAGAAGTTTTTCTTCTTTTTGACAGACATCTGGCCATATTTAATTCTGTCAGTGCTTTAGCATTTCTAACCTGATCCCTGGCTGCTCTGGCTATTTCTCTGTTCTTCCCAAGCCACGTGTCCTTGTTTCCACCTTCCTTTTTATGCTCAAGTTTGTTCAGGAGCTCCTTGTTCACACATGCAGGCCTCTTGATGTTCTTATATGACTTACTCTTTGTTGGTATTCATCACTTCCGAGCTTGGAGGATGCAGTCCTTGAGTATTAACCATTTTTCCTGGTCCCCTCTTCCTTCCAGGGCTTTATTCCATGGTACTCCATCTAACAGATCCCTGAAGAAACCAAAATCTGCTTTCCTGATTTGCAAGGTATTGAGCTTGCTGTGGTCCTCCTTGCTGCCTTATTTGGAGGAGGCTGGCTTTGAATCACTAGGTGTTTATCTTTGAAAAACCGCGCAAGATAGTGAAGACAGGAAAATGAGAAGAAGTTGTACATTATTATATATTTTCTACAGTTATCTGCATTAAAAAAATATTAGAAATGAAGCCTTTGTCATTTATTTGAAGGAAACTAATGATACTTAATTTGTAGTTTCTGGAAAAAGTGTTACTTGCAATAAGGTAACCAAACAATAAAATTAAAATAAAAATTGCCAGAAGTCAATTATTTCAAGAAAATTTATTTTCTTTCTGTACCAAGAACAAAAATGTCAAAAATAAAAAGCTTTTAGAAAACTTGAAATACATGGCTTCTCAAACAGTAATCTCGTCAGTAAGCTTGTGAAACAGTGCACCTGTTCTAGCTTGATATAAAGCAGGTAAGATACTTATACTGAGTAGTTTTATCGGTAGTTTCCTGGACAAATGAATCTGACATCAGCTTGGAGAAATGATCTGGAAAATAGGATGGAATTTAGTGTGTATATTTGCAAATTACAAGTGACATCTTTGAACTTCAGCATTGTTACGTTAAATTAATCTCCGAGATAAGAAATTCAATGACTTTTCAATTACTAGTGGTAGTAGGTATTGCAGGTAGGGTTTTAGATGCTAAGCAATATAGCCATCTATAGAAATATTTTTCCTGTATATTTCTCTACAAAGTTTGCATCTTAGAAACTGCTGTCACAGTACTCACTTCACTTGCAGAATGCAAAAATAAAGTTTAATTGTCAGAAGTCAGAGTATCAAAATTGAATAAAAGGAAACATAGTGGAAACATATGAGCCTGCATAACATACATGAACTAACTCACATTCTGGAGACCAAGAAAGGCATTAGGTTCTGCTTATAGGCAGCCTAAGGATTTTAAATATTTGCTCCACAAGGAATAATTCAGTAGCATCTACAGTGCAAGCAGAAGTGAAATCTACAAGCAGTTAGAATATAAGCAGTGTGCTTCTTTCATATTAATAATACTTTTCCATATTGTAGTTTTGTAATTCCTTCTGGAGTTTTCAAGAATTTTTTCTTGGAATATATTTTGGGGTTTTTTTTTGAGGAGGGATTTGTTTGTTTGTTTGTTTTAATAAAAGTTTTTTGTCTACTTTCTTATTGTACCACTAGTCCAGGAAAAAGCATAGGGCATATCCATTAAAATTACACTTTTGGGAAATTTTGAATGAGTACAATTGATTTTGCAGTAATAAAGCCTGAAGACTGTAGTGAAAATACATGCCTGATGACAAAAAAATAACAAAAAATCACAAAAAAAAAAAACAACCAAGCAAACAAAAAAAACCTCACAAACAAACAAACAACCAAACAAACAAAAAACACCCAAAAAACTAAAACCAAACCAGTTCCATTCAAACTGCGGAGAATTTCAGGAAAAGTAAGAGGGAAGAAATGTTAGGAAATGATTGTGCTGAGATTCTTCTAGCTCAATGTCTTATCTTCTTATCTCAAGCAATGGAGAATAGATGATACATAGAGAAGAGACAGTCATATAGTAGGATTATGTTCTCAATTACTACAGAGTGAAGAAAGTAGAAGGAGAAAATGTAATCATCTGGGGACTAATTATCTTCTCTTGTAACAATATTTACTGGTTGATATTAAAAGGAAGTGATTCTTATGTTTTTATGAAGACAAATTAATAAGGCAGATTTATTTTAAAGTACATGCTGTAGACAGAATTGTCAGACTGACCAGAAGAGGCCCTGTTTACAGTTTGTGAAGTCATGAGATCTGTGCTTAATCATAAAGATGAGGAAGGTTTACTTTGGCAAAAAGAAAAAGCTGATTGATGGGAGGAAGCTGCTCTTTACAAAAGTCCATTTGTCTATTTCTTTTCATTTGAAAGTATTTCTTCTAGTAACTCTAGAAAACTACAGTGCAGGCTTAAAGTTTAGAGAACAACATTGAGTAGGTGCTTAGTTTGACTTTAGTAATGCATGAATAGCTGTATTTAGCATTAATTTATTATAAAATTCTTAATAATTCTAATCCAGTGTTTTCAATATTTAAACTGACAGGGAATAAATTTTACAACAGAGGTAAAAATGCATATGATAGAGAAAACTGCTGACTGGATTTGATAGTAAAAATGTCTTCCATAGCTTTATCTTAATTTAAGGCTGCTTTAGGTTGCAATAACATCTTAAAGGTTGACACCTGATTCACAATATAAAGTGTCAAACACACATAAGACTATAATAAATATAATAATGTGGCAATACTGAAATATAACTTTTGTCATAATTGTCTTAGAAGTTTTTTATAGTTGAATTTGTTTGAATGTAATCTTCTGTTGGAGGTTTTGGGCAATAGTAAGCCTTAGGAAAAAATCTTGCACAAATGTTAAAATAAAAAAGTAAGACACATGAAAACCAAAAAGAGAATACTTCCAAAACTATACACAGAGTAGTTTTCTTTGCATTTGTTTTCTCTGCTTTTATGTTGAGCAGTGCTTTTCTTCAAATAAGTTGTCCTATTGAAAAAAGATCTCGTGTCTAAAATTCGGTAGTATGAGCATAGCAAAAAATCTTTTTCATTTTAAGGTCAATTTAAAACCTAATCAAAGACAAATGAATATTAGAGGATTTCTGCCAAGAATTGTTATTATTACAGAACTTAATAGCATTATAAAGAGATTCAGACTCAATCAAACTGAACTACTAGTGCATTAGCTCATCTTCTTGACGCGATTTTCTTTAGAAACCAATTGATTAGAAGGAGGGTTTTTAATTGGTTCGAAATGAAAATGTAGTTATCCATTTCTACACTTGCAAAATTTTCATGGAAATTAAATGGGACCCTAAAAGTGAAACAAAGAAAACGGCATTCATTCTGACCTAGAAATTTCTGTAATTTTTGAAGAATAC
>JAOEHY010051597.1:0-29140 GCA_025447955.1 Psilopsiagon aurifrons
TTGGGATGGAATGATGCCCCGCTCCCACAACGCATCTACTTTAAAGCATCCTTGACCAGTCTGGCAAGCCTCCTACCAAAACTGCTCTTCCCTTTCTTTGTCAGACCAGCTCAATCAGCCTCCAGTAGACCTGACCTACTAAATTGAGTCCCATGTTCAAGATACCCAAACCCCTGACTATGGCACCACCCT
Organism: Psilopsiagon aurifrons; assembly: GCA_025447955.1. Taxonomy (NCBI): domain Eukaryota; kingdom Metazoa; phylum Chordata; class Aves; order Psittaciformes; family Psittacidae; genus Psilopsiagon; species Psilopsiagon aurifrons. Next base: position 193 of record JAOEHY010051597.1, read on the forward strand.
CCTTACCATTTATTAACCTGGCCAATCCTCCTAGCCTTTTTAAGGTCCTTTGTCTCCTGGAGAATTGATGAAAAGACAATCTGAGCTCCAGATACCCGAACCACCTTTCCCAGGGCTCTGTAGTCCTTCTTTATGTTCTTCAGGCTGCTGCTATCTATATCAGTAGCACCCACATGGATCACTAGAGGTGGGTCATCGTCAGTGGGACTTACTAGAGCAGGCAGCCTCTCTGCAATATCCCTGATCTATGTCCCTGGTAGGCAGCGCACCTCATCCACATTTTCCTGTCAGTTTTTCCTCCATCCTACAGACTTTTAACAGCCACGTTTTCCTGTCTTTTAATTGCACTTCTGTTGAATTTAGAATATGGTAGGTCATGTACAACTATTATGTTTGCTCCTTATCTGAGTGCTGAACTTCAATAGAAGCTAAATATATGCTTGATCATGCTGTAGAATAAAATCTGCCCCCATGTAAATAGAACTGTAAAAATAATAACTTGTCATCAATGTTGAAGTATCTGCCATTCAGAAATTTGCCTACATTTGGTTTTATTGAATAATATCTTATGCTCGAATATAACATATGGAGGATGCTTAATGGCATCAAAATCAGTGAGCTTTACAGCATCTTTATTTGCCCTGCAAAATTACACTGCAGCAAGCATTCGCAATGCTTAGAGCGGTTAGAAACTGTGACTTCTGTTGAAAACCCAGAATTTTATTCATACTCTGCTTAGAAAAAGGTTCTGTGGCACAAGTGACAGGAGAATGAATATCAGGTTGGAGAGAGAAGAGGTATAAACCCATAGTTATCATTTTAGGTATAAACCTTACAGCTGTTTCCTTATCATCTTTCCATGTAATAAACCTAGAAAAAGCACAAGTTTCGGATCTCTTGAAAACAGAAACTCTGACACATAAATGTATAACAATGAGATATCATACAGCTCTTCATGTATACTTTTCTCAAGTACCTCTTTTAGTTCAAGAGAGATTGTTTTCCACTAGCGATTTTTTTTTTTATTCCAACACCAAAGAATATAATTGTTTAAAAATTATCAGATCACAAGCACAAAGCATGTGCTGTTTCTGTGCTGGTGACGAGCACATTCATATAATAAATAGTGTACTTCAGGATTCTTCAGATTTCTATTTTCATTTTATTTCACAACAAGCTTTTTTTATTTTTTCTTCTTATCTTCCCATTTTTTTTTTGCTTTTCAGCTGAGTTTACTTACTCTCCTTCCCAGTTTTCTTTGCATGAATTTGAATAATTACTTTCAATGTCTGAAGAAGTGAAAATGTCCATATATGCAAAATGTATGCAGTTAATTTTCTAATATTGACATTTGAACAAAAGAAAAAAAAGATTAGGACACACTGATGATGTTATTAGTTCTGTTTCCCCAGTATTTTCTATTCTTTAAAGGTAGAGTAACAGAGTTCAGCATTTTAACCTTCACAGTTGACATTTGGCAGATTTTGTCCTTCACGTGTTTGCTCCAGGAAGTTAAAACACTGATTATTCTGGTGTGTCAAAACTGCCCACCAATAAATCAGCTGGTTATGGACGAGAAAGACCATTTTAGACTATGGAAAAATTATTTCACATATATATTTTTCTGGTATGGAAACAGGAAAAGAAATGGCAAACTATGAAACAAATGAAAAGCTATGAAACAAATGGAAAAGAGTTGTTAAAATGTTATAAATATAAATGTTATAATTTGTAATCTGAAACAATTCTATTTCCATATGCTACAGTTTGTTTCTCATGTGCACAATTTGTCTGGAAGCATATGAATTTTAAAACTTCTGCATAAGACAGGAGAGGTTGTTTGAAGTTCACAGCTTTTGAGTTAGAAAAATGGCATTTGACCTTGATGCAGTAATTTCAAATCAGAAAAAAAAAAAAAATCTAATAATTATTGTAGGCAGCATTTTAATAGCTAATTATTTGTACTATTAAAAATTTGTTAATTTCTTTTTCTAGTCTGTGTCCAGCTTCCAACTATTCTGTCCCATTGCATTTTTTTTTTCCTGCATCGAAATTAGAGTCATCTACTTTCAGAAATGTATTCCCTGAGTTGATACTTCAAGGCTAAGATAAAAACACCTCTTAGCCTTCTCATTGGGTAAGCTAAGCAAATAGAATTCTAAGTTTTTCACTAGAAGTCAATTTTTCTCTCTCTCAAATTATTCATTACCCTTTTTTTATGATTGATGTCAAAACTGAAATATCTTAATCAGTGCTCGTTTTGTCACTAACTTTTCCACAGAAAGTTGCTCCTTTTTGCTATTCAACACTACTCAACCTGGGTAACGATGAATTACATTCACCGTTTAATCTGAAGTGCAATGCCACCAGCTAGAAATTGGTTTTGAGCCTTTTCATTGATGTTGTGTGGGGCTGTCTTCTACCTTTACCTATAGGAGCTTGATTTTCTTCCTAGTTAGTTGAGTTCACTTTTGGCAGTATTAAAAATTTAGTAGTATTCTACACATTTTTACTTAAACTTTAGATAAAAATAGCATAAGGATAAGAATAGATTCCTGTGGAGCTCTATTAACATTATTCTTGTTTCTCATTAAGATTGCCATTGAGATCTAGCATTAAACTGCTCTAAAAATGATTAGTAAGTTTTCCATTGATAGTGTACGATGAAAATTTCATTCAGGCTGTTAAGTGGGTTTAAGACAAATGCCATATAGAAGCTTATTATACCAAATTCACTTTTATAATCAATTTTGCAGAAACAATTAAAGCCAGTGCGAGGTTTTTTATTTCTCAGATGTTTCCAGAAACTATGCTGAATGGCATATTATCATACTCTGAATCTTCACCAGTTGCATCTCCTAGTAGCCTGTCTGTGGATTGGCCTGAGAGATATGCACAGGTAACTGAATCTTGACTACCCGTCTTTTTAAATACTTGGAAATGCATATCAGCACTTAGAAGACCTAAAGACATTCAGTCTGGCAACAGGCAAGTTACTGATTATGGTGTCCAATCTCTTGAAGGTAGCAAATATGCCAACCAATATTTGAAAGCATTTTGGGGCAGAACCTGGTGGCTTCTACCTGCATAACACAGACCGGTGATGCTCACCTTTGTTTTTTCTGGGAAGAATTGTAAGAATTGATGTAAAGAATAGAACTGGTAGCTTCTTTAGAGTCAGAACTCACAAATCTATGGGAGTTCTGTGAAGGAAGCATTGAGCCTGTGCACAAAGGCTGATATGGCATCCTTTGATTTCCAAAGGCAATCAACACAATCCCTCAGCAAAGGCTCTTAAAGAAACTAAGCTGCCATGAGATAAGAAAGCAAGTTTCTACATGGTTAAATAACTTATTAAAAGATAAGAAGCAAAGCACTGAATTTTTTAGGTGGATACTACAGAAGTATGCACATATTTTCAGGCTCTTTAGTCAGTATCAAAGAAATAGTCAAATGGCGAATCTTGCTGATACTAACAGGTACTACAGAGTGGTAAAGGTGAAGGCCAGTTGCACAGCCTGAGTGTCAGAATCACAGGTGAAGTTTAGTATGCACAAACATAAGCCATACATATGGAAATATGCAAAGCTTGGATGGGCTCTACACTGTCTGTTAGCACTCAGGACTGATATTTTGGGTTTATGCTAGATTGTTCTGTCAAAATATCACTCATTGCTCACGAACACTAAGAAAAGAAAAGTAGGGGTTTGGAATTCAAAAAGGAAAACAGGGTTTTTTTATTGTTTGCAGAAAGGTGGTACATGAACAGGCTGAAGTAGTAGATTTGGATCCAACGTATAAAAATCTTTCTGTTTTAGTGGGTAGACATGATCTTGAGGTGAGATAAGCATGTTTCTGCATCACAATGCTTGCATATAAAATTTTGATTTTGATCTTCTGATGGGATAATGAAGCTGAAAAGATAGCTAGCAGAAGGATAGCATAGAGTTATGCATAAAAAAATAAAATCAACTCTAGCTGATACCTAATATAAAGGAACACCTTTAGATAGAATAAATAATGGTTAAATAAATGAGTAACCTAATAAAAAATATCTCTTGTGATTTGGCATTTGTGGGAAGAGTTGAACAAGAAGTGCACTAGCGAAAAACACAAAGACAAAGTTATGAAAGGAGCAAAATGAAACATTTCGTTTTTATCTGGTATATCTGTGCCACTCCCTGAAACAGAGGAATTGGAAATTACTTGCAAACTACTTAATGCACCAGAGAATACAGTGTTAGGAATACAGTATTCCATGTGTAGAAAACAGATGAAGCATTCTAAAAGTACTTATATTTTCTTATTCTAGTAATATTCAATTGCATTTGTTAACATTAATTAAAGTCTTTCTACTAGCATCAAGTTATGAGCATTCTAAATTCACCTCTGATATGGATGCCATCTACAACTCTACATAAAAATTGTTTTCCTATGTATTCTCCTAGTTGTCACAAATGATGGGCATGAATAAAGCCAGTGGCATAGCACTGAGTGTATTTCTATTTAGTCAGTTAAGACCTGTAAATATATTAAAGATGAAAATCACCATCTAAGTGCTTTGTTGTAACTTTGTTGTATCTCATTAGCTTCTACTGGGATTGCTACACTTACTACTTAAACTCTGAGAAAATCTTCGCATATCTTAATTCCACAGGCAAATCTTAAAATAAATAAGCCCCAAAACCCCCTTCCAAATGATGATTTAATTCTTAGAAAGGTCAATTTAACTCTTAGAAAATTTAAATATTAAATTAATAAAGAAAATTGTACAAAGGGTAGTTCACCATGTCAGCATTTTTCTGCAAAAACCCTTATGAGTAGCTATAACATGCTTTTGAGTGTGAACCAACCTGCAGTTGTACAACTTGGGGAACCCTTTCACACTGCTCTAAATATTTTGGTAATCATTTTAAAAAAAAACAAGTAAACAAAAAGGTCCCCTTGCCTATTCAGTTTTGGTTGCTTTAATATATTACACAGTCAATAAAAGGACTAAACTGAAAACCTGAGCTGGCAGTGTGAGAAACACAACTCTGAGCCCTTTGTCATATGCGATGAGAAGACTGCTTCACCAAAGCTCTTGGAAGTCATCTGTCAAACTGACAGGAAAAACATACTTTCATAAGTTACATCCCTTAGGTATGGAATTAATTAGCCAACCTATTGTACCCTAATACTGCCCTTAATTCTTAGCTATTTAAATAATTAGTAATCAGAAAATATTCATTAGTAAAAATGCAGGGTTTAACCTATATATAAAATTGAGTACAGGCAGTCACAAAGAGAATAAAATCATTTTGGGCTCACATTCTTATTTTTTTTTAAGAGGAAAATTGTTCTCTGATTACTGTTTTTATTGCCAAGCTTTCACCTTTATTTAAAATGCATTCACTCATGCAAAACCCTGTGATGATGGAAACCCTCCCATTTGCTTTTTCACTGCTTTTTCAATTCTGTTTTAATCTCAATAAAAGCTATTCTGTTTGCAAAGACCATTATACTCTTCCAGTTTAATGTATGATATAGGCAAAAAGATTTGAACTGTCATCTCGTGTTGTGACTTTGTACAGTTAACTTCATAGCTATCTGTCAATCCCAGCGATATAAATTAACATACTATAAGATGACAAAGTATTTCTTCACTACTAGCATTTCCCATAAGCATTCACTCTCAGAATTTTTCTCTGTGTGCATCTCAGATATGAGCTCTTTCCCAGCTGGTAAGTTCAGTCCCACACTAGCAGGTACTCAACACTTGGATTTTTTAATTTTATTTTTTTTTTTTTTTTTTTCAGGAATGAATGGCAATGATCAAGGTGTTTGTTTAGAGAGAATAAGTTACTTGATTATTATAACAAAATCTTTTCCTCTATGAAGTGAAAATCAGGAACTGTCTTGATTTGCATCCTTCCCACATTTTGTGAACTTTGTACTTGCTCTTCCACTGTGCATTTAGGTACAGGGAATTAATTCATGGCCACTTAGGCAAGCCAGGTAGTATCACTAATATATACATTTCTTGCTTAGAGTAACCAAAAAACTAGCTATACAGCTCCGATGCCTTGTTTCTGCATTCATTCCATATGCTGTATGTTACCAAATGTGGTCTTGCTCATTGTGGGTGAGACACACCACTGAGGTTAATCGCTAATGTGTTCTCTGACAAGAGGGAGTATGTTCACAATCCTGGATGTCTTTTGGCTCCATGTCTCCTCTGCAGGCTTCCAGGAATCAATTTGATTCAGGAAACCTACAAATCGCATCTGTTCTGCTAGAAGATTATCTGTTGTGTTCCTGGTGTGAAGGACACAGCCCTGTCCGCATGGCCCCTCTTTACAAGGCCAGATAGAGTAGCCTAGATCTGACAGCAGAGAGCACAGACTACTTAGCATCTGCTCGTAATTGCTTTTCCTGGGTTCAGCTAGAACATTTACTTTTCTCCCTCTTAGTAGCTGGTGCAGTGCAGTGTTTTAGCTTAGTCTGAGAACAACGCTGATAACATTGATGTTTTAGTTGCTTATAAACTGAGGAGAGTCACTCAGAAGGCCCAGCTCTCTGCTTGGGTCAGGCTGGGTATCAGTCGGTAGGTGGTGAAATTTGTATTGTGCATCATTTGTGTTTATTCTTGGGATTTTTTTTCCCTTCCCTTTTTAATTTTATGTTTTCTCCCTTATCATTATTATTATTAGTGCTGTAGTAGCAGTTTTGTATTTTATCTTAGTTATCAGACTGTTCTTATATCGTCCATGGGTTTACATTCTTTTGATTTTCCTCCCCATCCTGGCGGGAGCAGGAGGGAAAAAAGGTGGGGAGTGAGGGAGCAGCTGTGTAGTTCTGAGTTACTAGACGTGCTTAAACCATGACATTGCTCCAAGGTGCAGATTACATAAAAAAGCATTTAAGAAGAGTAGAATACATAAATTAAATGTTAGACTGTGAATACATCCATGTCTGAGTTTAAAACTGCTTTGCTTACAAAGGGTCTTAAGCATTATTAGGGTAGAATGTTGTGGTTTACAGGGGAAACACACAGTACTCCAAGTGAGGTCTCATGAGAGCAGAGCAGAGGGGCAGGATTGTCCCATTGAAAGGCTGGTCCGCTCCTTTTGATGCAGCCCAGGATATGGTTGGCTTTCTGGGCTGCAAGCGCACACTGAAGCCAAGGGCGCGTTCAGTCCTACTGTCCATGTCATTGACAAAGACGTTGGACAGGATTGATTCCGACACCGGCCCTGAGGGGCACCTTTCCTTACCTATCTCCAGTTGACTGCATCATTGAGCTGTTGACCACAACTCTCTGTGTGCAGCCATCCAGCCAATTCTTTATCCACTGAGTGGTCCATCTATCAAATTGATGTCTTTCCAATTTAGAGACAAGGGTGTCATGCGGGACAGTGTCAAATGCTTTGCACAAGTCCTGGGAGATGATATCAACTGCTTTACCCCTATCCGTCAGTTCTGCAGCCTCATCATAAAAGGCCACCAAATTCCATGTGCCTTATGTTTCCAGGAGAATCTGCTCCACAATTTTGCGAGGCACAGAGCTGAGACTTGACTGGTCTGTAGTTCCCTGAGTCATCGATTTTCCCCTTCTTGAAAACGAGAGTCATATTACCCTTTTTCCAGTCATCGGAAACTTCACCTGACTGACATGACTTTTCAAATATGATGGCTTAGAAACTTCATTTGCCAGCTCCTTCAGGATCCACAGATGGATTTAATCAGGTCCCATGGACTTGTGCACATGCAATTTCGCAAGACAAACTCTAACTGGACCCCCTCCTACAGTGGGCTTAAAGTCTTCATTCCCATAATCTCTGTATCTGCCTTCTAAGGCATTCTAAGACCTGCATTTATACAAAAACAAACATAAGCACGCATACACATTTTTTTTTTTCACGAAACCTAAGAAATTCTTACTGCATTTCATTCACATAATGAATAAGAACTTAGTTGGATAATGAATCAGTAGGACCCTAGAGGACCTTTGTATTGTCATTGTTTTACTTGTATCTTTGACATTACAAAATTAACTCCCTAGAGCTTTCAGAAATCAAAGGTCTCTTAAATAACTAGAAACAATTTTAGGGGCCATTGCATTGTGGTACTGAATGGTCTATAAACCAAGAAAGCTTCTCTTTGATTGCTTTTCTTTACAACTGCTAAGGGTTGTGGTTTTGTGAGAGCTGCATATGTATTTTTTCCAATTTTGTGTTTCATTTCTTTGTCTTTTTTTTAGCTCATCTTTATCCTGGTGTTTCTCTTAGTTGATAAATCTAAATCCAAGGAACTTCATTGCCAAGATTAGATTTTTAATACAACTAAGTCCAAGAGCATATGCTGATATGACTTTTGGAATATTTTCATCTGCTGCTAAAAGACAGTGTGTCCTCTACTGTTTTATAGGCACTAGGCAAATGCTGGCACTCTTGTACAGCTAAGAAATAAAAAAGCAAAAGAGATGTAGGCCACTGATTTTTATTGGATTCAAAAGGCAATTAAACCCTATAATTAAAATGCATGATGAGGATCAGCCATATTATATGCTCTTTCTCTCTCAGGTAATTATTTATCAGTCAGCTGTGGCCAATTTTGCCAACATAGTCTTTACTCTCATTTATGATACATACTTCCCAATCAACCCTATTTTATGGTCTGAAATACAAAGGTCCTTCTCTATAATTCTTTTGGGAAAATCTCCTATAGGAGAACTTAGTGAAGTATACTTAGATGCTGTTAATTTTGAACCAGGGCTGATAATTTAACGTTACCATCCTGCCAGCAAAACCAAACCAAACCAAACCAAACCAAACCAAACCAAACCAAACCAAACCAAACCAAACCAACCCATCCCAACCCAACCCAAACCAAACCAAACCAAACCAAACCAAAAATCCCAACCAACAAAAGCCCCAAAACAACTGTGCATTTTTTTCCTAACAGCTTAGAGTGCAAGCCTCGTTTTATGCCATAGCGGTTCTACTGGGAATTATTATTTCTGCAAAATGTATCACTATAATTATCTCAGCCTCACACAATATGTAAAGAACTGTAGCTTCAAAATACTCTGTAAAAAGGCAAGTAAGTGTTAAGGACATGTCTATCTTACTCTGATACCTCATTTGCAAAGCTGAAGTATACATTAAAATAATATGCTCAAAATTGCAGACAAAATTAATGAATGATCAAAGTTTATGAGGTCCAGAATACTACACTTTTATTAACTTTTACATATTCTTTGTACAGTCCACTGGCAGAAAGTCCAGAATTGCATCCTCACATACAGCTGTGCAGTCTTTCACTACCATGCATTTTTATTCTAATGTATACACAAGTGAACTATCTCGATCATATACACTGAGACAAGCAGTCTCTAATGCCACAAAGAGGTGATATTGTCTAAATACAATAGTTCTTCTGCTATCTTTTGATATAGAAGAAAAAAGAAGCAATAAAAATGTTTCCCCATGGAGTACTGTGTGCAGTTCTGGTGTCCTCAACATAAGAAGAACATGGAGCTGTTGGAACAAGTCCAGAGGAGGGCCATGAGGATGATCAGGGGGCTGGAGAACCACCTGTAAGAAGATGCTTAGAAGGCTGGGGCTGTTCAGCCTGGAGAAGACAAGGTTTTGTGGAGACCTCATAGCAGCCTGCCAGTGTCTGAAGAGGGTCCCTAAGGATGCTGGTGATGGACTCTTCATTACGGACTATAGTGATAAGACAAGAGGTAATGTGTTCAGACTTAAAGAGGGGAAGTTCAGGTTGGATATAAGGAAGTTCTTTACTGTGAGGGTGGTAAGGCACTGGAACAGGTTGCCCAAGAAGTTGTGACTACTCCATCACTGGTGGTGTTCAAGTCCACGTTAGACAGAGACTTGAGCAGCATGGGCTACTGTGAGCCAACCCTGCCTATGGCAAGGGGGTTGGAACTTGGTGACCTTAAGCTCCTTTCCAACCCTAACTATTCGATGATTATATGATTCTATGGTTCTATGGGTCCACTGCAAACTTCTCACTTTACAAACTAGCTTCCAGTTTGTTCACAATATCAGTCTCCACTGACGTTTAGAGCATGCTGAAAGACATATTTACTCAGACTTGTTATGACAGGGCAGAGGTGGTAGAATTTGCTCTCCATTTTTTCCCCTCTATATAGTTGTACTTAAACTATAAAGTAAAGTGATCGCATTGTTACACCACATTTGGACTATTATTGGATATTTGCACAAAGTATTGCAGAAAGGCAAATTGATTCTAAGCGCAGAAGATGATACATTCTGCTATGCCATGCCATGCCTTTAGCTTCCCTTCTCTGATCACTATTAACCACTACTAATCAATAGTCTCTCTCTCCACTAGCCTGTTTTTCAACTGAACTAGTCATCTTTTCAACTTTCACATTATTGTTTCTTGCTGCTTGAGTTTTTTCATGACTTTGAAATTCATTATTTTTGTGCTACAAGACCAACTGTAATCAGCCACACAATAATTTGTTCATTCTCCCTGCCCTTGCTCCCCCTGCTCCCAGAGGGATGGGGAGGAGAATCGAAAGAATGCAACTCCCACTGGTTGGGATAAGAACAGTCCAGTAACTAAGGTGCAAAACAAACCTCTGCTGTTACAACCAATAATAATAATGACATGGGAAATAACAAGGGAAGAGAATACAACCGCTCACCACCCATTGACCGATACCCAGGTAGACCGAGCAGTCATCCAACCCTTCCAGGTAACTGCTCCCTGTTTATACACTGGCCATGACATGCTGTGGCATGGGAAACCTCTTTAGCTAGTTTGGGTCAGGTGTCCTGTTTCTGGTTCCTCCTGGCTTCCCTTCCTCCCTGCAGAGCATGAGATTCAGAAAGTCCTTGGTCAGAGTAAACATTACTAGCAGCAGCTAAACCCATCAGTGTTATGAGCGCTGTTCCTAGGCCGAAAATCAAAACCACAGCACTGCACCAGCTACTAAGAAGAAGAAAAATGACTGCTACTGCTGAACCCAGGACAACTATTGATTGGAATTACTCCTAGATGAGTTTTTTTTTCTTTCTTTACCTCTTAAAGAAGAAAAAAGGAAATAAAAAACCTTCAATGAATTTAAGTGCGGTTTCTTGAGTCTTCCACTTTGGAAGGAAAATGTAAAGTGTTATTAACCTACCCACCCAAAAAACAAACAAGCAAAAAAAAAAATTTCCTGTATCTCCTTCACAATCAACACAAAATGTTTAGTTTGAGTACTGCTGTAATAATGTGAAAACAACTTAGAAATTAGTCAGAAATGACTTTACCAGCCTTCCCTTCATTCAGGCCTTCTAATCTTGTCTCATTAAAGACTAGAAAACACATCGTGTGAATAACAGGTAGAGATCTTTTCTCACTGTGTTCAGAATAATGTTCTTGCTTTCTCTGCTTCCAGGTTTAGCTTAGAACAGATGACAGAAATGTCACTTCAACTAATAAACTCCGTGATGTACCTCTTTAGCATCTAAATGGAAATAAATGATAGTCAGAATTCATTGCACAGTGAATGAAACTTAAAAGCCTTAGTACCAAAATCAGGAAGGCATACCTGAGAGAAAATGCATAATATTACATGATTTTGAAGGACTGAGATATATTTTTATCAGTGTTGTTTTCAGTAATTTATTCAAAGAAAAAACTATAAATGTTTTCCTTAAATATATGTAATTATTTCTCTTACCCTATCATTTCTCTGAAAAAAAACCCTTCACAACAAACCCCCCAAAAAATACCAACCCCACAAAAAAATAGCAGAAACTGAGTCTAGCCATAGATTTTTAACATTTCAGAATTGGGGTGTTGTTCTGAGACAGAGATGATGATAATGGCAATGGTAAACTATGCTTATGATTTCATTAATGGGTTTCAAAGAGGGGGGTCTTTGATTAAAAGAAATACAAGACTTGTAAACAGCAGAAATTGTGCACTTTTTTCTAAAATAACATATAAGCTTGGGGGCAAGAAGAACAAGAAGCAGCATAAAGGAAAAAGAAAACAAACCACCCTCTTATCAGTATGGTATTAAAACATCAAAGTAATAGATATTGGGGGAAGGCTGGGGGTGGGAGAAGACGGCGAGGCAGACTGAACTTCTGGAGCAACTCTGTCCACTTGGAGATTTTGGGGGGGGTTCACTATCAGTTTCAAGAGCCCTAAAAAAAATATGGTTGGCCCCTTTTCTGGAAAGGAGCCAGAACCTTTGCTGCTGAATCCAATATGAATGGCAAATTAATTTAGTTGGAAAGGAGAAACATATTGCAATGATATGTTATTCACATGTATCCTGAAGTGTAAAAATCTGCCCTGGTTTTAGAGCATGAATTATGCCTGACCACTGCATAACAATTGGACAAGACACTAAACCCCACAAAGTTCTTATCTGTATATTGTGCTGTTTGCATATTTAAAAACATATGGGACTCAATTTGTAAATATTGCAACCAGGGATGATTTAACCATAAAAATAGTTTAGTGCATGTTCATCAGAGCTCTCCAGTCCTCAGAGAAATCTGAATCTTTTCTCCTTCACACATCCTTTAAGCAAGGATGGAGCACATGCTAGCGCTGAGCCCAGCTCCACAACATACCAGCACAAAGTATATCCCACCAGCAGAAGCAGACTGTATGTGCTTCTGGATGTGGATTACTCACCAACTAGAAAGTGTTAGAGGTGAAACTGACCACAGCACATACATAATTTTAAGTATATCAAAAGTCTGTTTTTTTATCATATGCTTAAAGACAGTCAGGTGCTTAATCATCTTTGCAAAAACTAAATGTGATAGCCCTGAGCTGAAAAAGCAGAGGGACTCTTCACCTATGCTTAAGTACAGGATCATCCCAGGGCTACTAAAAAGGGCTGAAATAATTTTTCTTGTTTCAAATTAATATTATTGATGCAGGAGTGACCGTGATTTGCTCAATTTCTGTTCCTGTGAGACTGCAATAGCAGATACAGAAATAGACTTCAGGAATTTTGTGTTCAGGCTTCTAGTCATTCCTCAAATTCCTTATGTACAAAGAAGAGCAGAAGCATCTCTGGTTGTTCCAGCCTCCAGTCATGTTGAATTATATGTCAGCGATTTCTGTGATGTAATGTATTTTCTATTGCATATTTGTTCTGTTTTGTCTCATTCCCACCAGGATGCTAAGGATAATAAATGTATTCCTTTTAAAGGACTCTGGTGGTAAGCCACAACTTTGAGGAGCACTGTCTTTTGCATGTCACCTTTTACCACATATCATTTCCCACTGAGCTGCTTTTTCCATTCCTCTTATCACCTTAGCAAATGCAAATAAAGTAATTATCTAGTTAAATTCTGAACAGGCATGATTCATTTGAGAAACTGTTACTTTGCAGTGCTAAGGAAGCATTTTTTCCCCACCTTTGGCACTTTACAATAAATTCACTCTGATATAAATTGATTGCTCTGGGATTATATTGAAGTCACTAAAATAATGCTGTATTGACATTCACTAATGTCTTTAATTAGTAATTTCAAATTCCAACATTTTGAATAAAACATGCACAGGTATAATTTAGTTTAGCTGTATATAATTTTTATATGATTTTGAGTGAAATTTTACATTGGGTGTTACATAGTTGGTCTCAGAACTGGTTTTGCGGGAGTAAAAGTGATGGTAGCAAGGAAGGAATGAGCACCCCACAGCTGATGAGATTAGGAAACAAGCTCTGAGGACAGCAGAAAACAGCCAGTCTTCCAGGACTTATTTGCCTACAGAAGTGCTGGGACTGACAATTTCAAATTATTCATTAATCTCTCATGTTACACCTCAGATTTCAGGTTGATTTTTCAGCCAGTTTGTATTTATGCACATGGCAATTGAAGGCAAGAATAATCTTCTTATATACAACCAGTAAGAAGGTTTAAAGTTTTATGTGGAGAGAGATATTGTAAAAATTCTACATGAAGGCCTGCTTTGGCAGTTGGTACTAAAATTGGTGTGTGCAATTTCAGTTTACTATATTGATCGAGGAAATCTTTTTACAGTTTCAATCTTTTGTCAACTTAGCAGATGAGAACAATTCTAAAATCTTTTGTGTTGGGTTTCTGGCAATCTTAAATTTGCAGAGAGATTTGACCCAATGAGACTCAGGTTTTCTCCTTTTTTTTCTGTTTCTATGGCATTTTAATTACTTAGCCTTTGTGTAAGAATATAAGGTATACAAAAGAAATGATCACATTAATCTATGATTTCTTCATGTCCTCGGCAGCACCTGCTTTTCATGGATTCTTCTGCTACCTCTGACACTAGAAATGTTCTGTTTACTCTCCGGACTTCCAAAGCCATCTGGGCATGGTCCTGGGCAACTATATCTAGGTGAACTTGCTTGAGCAGGTGAGTTGGACTAGATGGTCTCCAGAGGTAATTTCCAACCTCAACCATTCTGGGATTTGTAAAATTACTAGTGCATGAAGAAGGATTTGAAGGTGATCTTCTTGCTGGTAGAAGTAATTAATACAGTTTTAGCTACTGTTGAATTATTTTTGTTTGTTTTCTTGTCACAGGGATTTCTCATATGTTAGCAAATTGATAACTAGCAAGATTGCACCACCATTTTTGATTAAGACATGTTGAGCTGGGACAGCTGTTTTGTAGAGCTTTTCTTCAAGAAAATGTTTTGCCATGTGACAGTGAATGGTAGTCTCCTGCTTTCTTAGTACATCAGCAACATAAGTTTCATCTAATAAATATGTATTTGCTTAGCAAAAAGTAGTAAACCAGATGGTTAATGGGTGTGAAAATGTATGCATTTTGAATAAGACATAGTTAATACAGAAGTTCACAGTCAAAAAAGAAAGACCTTTTCCTCATATTGGTGCTATTATTAAATGTAAAGAAGATTACTGAGTAAATTCAAAGAACAAAAAATTGGATCTCTCCTCCCTTCCTCTTTTGGAATGTAACAGCTTAATGGCTTCTGTAATTGCTAATGGTCTATATTACGTGTAAACTACACAAAAAGGCTTATAAGTAGGCTTGTTTGAATAGTTAAAGATCCAGTACCATTAATAATTTGAATAAACAGTAATTTAAAAAAAAAAAAAAATTATTGTGTCTTTTTTCTTGTTTGGTTGTTTTTTTGTTTGTTTTTGTAGTAAAAGCAGGAAACCAAGCATGTTAGCCTAGATGGCAGTCTCTAACTTGGGCTGGAAATAATTTTTTGCTATTGCACTTTCAATTTAAGTTGGGGTAAAAATGCATATCTGTAGATCATAAGCCATTATATAACCTTTATGAATGCTTTTATGTACTTCAAGAGCTTGATAGAGGTTGATTTTCAAGAAGATGATGACATGGTTTAAGCCCAGCCAGTAACTCAGTACCATGCAGCCAGTCGCTCACTCCCCCCCCCCTCCCTTGCTCCCCTCTGCTCCCAGAGGGATGTAGAGGAGAGCTGGAGGAATGTAACTCCCAACAGTTGGGATAAGAAGAGTCCAGTGACTAAGGTATAACACAAAAGCACTACTGCTACCACCAATAATAATAATGATAAGGGAAATAACAAGGGAAGAGAATACAATTGCCCACCACCTGCTGACTGATACCCAGCTAGACCGAGCAGTGATCCAGCCCTTCCAGGTAACTGCCCCCTGTTTATACACTGGCCATGACATGCTGTGGTATGGAATACCTCTTTAGCTAGTTTGGGTCAGGTGTCCTGTTTCTGGTTCCTCCTGGTTTCCCCTTCTTGCTGTAGAGCATGAGGTTCAGAAAGTCCTTGGTCAGAGTAAACATTACTGAGAAGCAATCGAAAACACCAGTGTTATGAACACTGTTCCCAGGCCAAAAATCAAAAACGCAGCACTGCACCAGCTACTAAAAAGGAAAAAAATGACTGCTACTGCTGAACTCAGGACAGATGGGTTCTTCCTTTTACATTATGCAAAATGTTTCAATGAATAATGCTTCTCAACCACCTCTCTCAGAAATGGCTTTTCATGACCTTCTTACAGGTCATGAAATCTGAATGTGGAGAGACAATGGATTAGCAAAGATCAAGTTAACAATGAAATGAGGAAAAGGCAGATGCCTACACGTTTTACACTTGCTATGAAATTACAAAATGCAGGAAATGCTCAATATTTGGATGTTCTCACAAGCTGGAGAAACCTGAAGTATAACAGAGCTCTGGAGACAAGGGACACTCAGTGTCCTCCACTGTCTCAGGTTTTATAGGGGCTGCTTACTTGTTTTCTAAAAGGGGCATGTGATTACATTTTAGGTTTTTGGGGTTTTTTTCTCTACATTGCTCCTTTTGTCTCTTCCTAACATTGCATAATGGAAAATAAATGGAGTAATGGAGGTAGCTCTGTTTCATCAGGTGTGTTTCCCATAGAACTAAACTTGAATTTGTGGGCAACAAAGTGCTTTCTTTTGCTCTTGTGATGTATTCAGAGGCATCTATACATATAAAAAGCAAAATTTTAAAATTAGTATGGAGATGTGAAACATAGCTTTGACACAACCTGTACTGATGAATCGTTGTGAATGAAGTCTGCTCAGTGATAACAAAAAGTGCTCAGAACTGGAATTTTAAAAATTTAATGCATCAAGATTTCAAGTTTTCCAATAGAAATATTGTAAAAAGAAGTTTATCCATCCTGTGAACTTTTCTAAAATTTGAAATTCTCTAATAGTAATGGACATATAGATCAAAATATTGAATTTTTTTATGATTTTAAACGAAATATAAATTAAGAGAAATTAAATGACATTAAAATACTCGTTTTTATTGAGACTTTATTTAAAGTACCAGTTTATACTTCAGAACACAAAGAAATTAAAATTGAAAGCATTTTTAATACAGAAAACACAACACTTTTTTACTTTATTGGGTTATTTAAGCTTATTTAAAAAAAAAAAAAAGTTTAGACAGAGGATTTAATTGACTTCTTATTTCAAAGGATTAATAGATTAATAAATAATGCCTTCAAGAATGCGGCTGAATTCACAACACAGGGAATTACCAGAACCATCCTTTTTTATTGAGAATAATAATAGTTCTGAGAACCTGAAACCACTGGAGAACAGTATTTGACCACTGCCCATCTTTGATGGCATGGGCATCCTTTTGTTGTAAATCAGGAATATTTATATCTTGTAAAAATTTTTAAGTGTAAAATTATATCTTTTAAAATTGTTACTATTATTTGAAATAAAATAGGTGCTATTGACTCCAGGAGCATCATATTTTTACCTATTTCCAGGCTCCCTAACATTTTTTGTTACATTTCCAATGCATCCATATATTCTGTCTTAGAAATCAAAGGATAAAATCAAGGTTAATCCCAACAAGGACATTTCAAGTGCTCTCTTTAGCATCCCAGCAGTCTGTTCAACTCTCCCTTGCCCTGCTCACTCTTTCTCAATAAATTCTAAGGAAATGGTTGCTTAATCAGCCAGAGATTCTCACTGTTTATTATAAGCAGTGGCAATTTCTCAATATCTGAACTCATTATGATTTTGATATTTTTAGTTATGTTTTTAATGTAAAGGTAAGATCAGTTTATGGAATATAAAATGTAACAAATTACCAAATAGAAGCTGGACTTTGAAAACTAGCACCACATGAAAATTATATCTTATGTATAATCTATATTCCATCCAGTCATCTTAAAAGCCTAAAATCTAAATACACAAATATGTATTGATGAATTCTATTTTCAAAGATAAATTTAATTGACAGTCAGGTCCTGATGTCTAAGTCACACTGAACACTCCTCATTCCTTGCATATCTGATGAAAAGGAACTCTAAAATTTAAAGATTACAGGCATAACTTCCCACTACCTGAGCTCAGACAAAAAATGGGGTTACTCAGGTAAATTCCATTGGAAGGGCCACAGCAGAAATTAGAAGCACTTCAGCAATAGTCTCAAAGTCCTAATTAAAAAGAAAACGGAAGGAGAAAAAAAAAAAAAAAAGCCTCCAGAACTCAATATTCTGGGTGCATTCAGCAAAGGCTTGTTCAACTGCAAAAAAAGAAAGCTTTTTTCTCTCTTCCAGTAGAGAGGGATTCTTTCCCTCTCCCTGCGAGAGCTTCAGCTTCCATAATCATTTCCGTCTCAAGAGCAATGTCTCTCGTTCATAAAATATAGCTCTGGGAGACAGCAATTCACTGAAACATTAGAATCATCCTGCAAAATAATAGTTTTTAAAGGTGATTCCTGCAAGGATGGCAGCTAATCGTAGTCAGTCACCATCTAGTGTCAATCAGTCATTGGATGTCACCAAATGTGGAAGCAGTTAGTATAAAAATATCTGGTCTGAACAGCATCTCCAAATTATGATCTTTACAGTCCATTGTTGATCTTTGAACTGTCATTTCTCTTTCTCCTAACACTTTTCCTTTTAACTCATTTCTTTATTTCAAAAAATGTAAATGTAGAAATAATTTTTAATATAGAAATTAAAATATAGTATTTAATAAGACTTTAATGATTAAATTAATAAAACTTATTAGTTCAAGAACTTTGCTCCTTTCTGATTCCACAGAAGGAGCAGGAGCAAGTGTCACCCTAACTGCGTATCTATACTTTCTGTATTTCATGAACATGGATTACTGAAAATAGTATTTGAAAAATCTGGTATAAATCATCTCTGCACTCCTTGCCATTCTGTGTTTCAGTTCCTCAGCATTCTCTCACCCTCAGTGCTGCTCAGGAATGTTCATAAGTTAAATGATCAGGTGCTACATTGTCATTAAGACAGGAAGAACTTTGTTCCAGAAGGAAAAAAACAAACAAATGAACAAGGTGATTCTTGGTTATATGAGTGATGACAACAAGTAATCTTCGAGGAAAAAACACCTTACATTAAGGTAACAGTGATGTCAAAGGTGAAAAATCCTGAGTTCATTTTATATTTACCTTCTTACTTTGAGTCACTTGCTTTTACTTCCGTGCTGACCTTGGGTGGTTTTATAATAAAAAAGAATCTACCTGGTTTTGTAGACAATCAGATTCTATAAGATCCGCAACAGAGTTTTGTTGTTGATACACTGTATATATAGACAATATGCATATAGTAGGTTGTATTAAAATGTGATTTCTTTCCCTTTTCCTTACGTGTTTTTATCAAGAACGGAATTGAGTAGTTTATCCATCCTTCCCCTCTGCAATGATTTGCTGACACTTCAGGGCAAGTTCTACATACAGCTCATCAAAGAACCATTTTGGTTGGCTAGGGTTCATCCATATAAATTGAACACTTCAAAGATTTTTCTTACATTGACCTGCATCTCAAAATCCCTGCAGGAAGCTGCATCATACAAAAAAGCAGAGTGATTAGGGTGAATAATCTGGGACCGTATGAGGAACAGAAAAGCTCAGAACTGATGTCTCATTGCTATTTGCAGGCATGCTATGCAGGCCTTAAGGTCAAATTGGTACTATATGACACAATTAATTAAACTTCCCCCGTGTAAGTTTTAACCCATTATCCCTTGTCCTATCACTACAGGGAGGAGCTACCTGGTGAAGAGTGATGCAGTTGCTTAGGAATCCATGAGTCTACTTAATGTCACAGACAATTTGATCTTACATATATGAGAAATGAACATAGCTGTATAGCATATGCGTTTTAATGTTCTTATTGTATGGAAAATAGAACACAGAGGTTTTAATTTTTTTTCATGTAGAACTAGTGGCGCTTGAAATATGTGTTTTATAAGTCCCTTGAAAACTGCTAGATTAACTAAAAAAAATTTGCAAGAACGGTTTTCATCTAAATGCTTCTGTAAAATTACTAAAGTAACATCTATTCAATAATATTCAGACTTAAAAGGGTAAAAAGTAAATTACTGCTACTGCTTGATAAGGAATGTGTTCAAAAAATTTTGCATAACGCAAAAAATCCTAAATTTGGCTTTCATTGTAATCCAACTTGAAAGTAAAATTTAAGACCTCATTGTTTTTCATGGGATGGGATTTAATTTTTTCAGTTTCTTATTATACTTACTTGTAACCGGCTAAAACCTTATTTTTCTGAATGTTAAATGAGAAGGATTATATGCAAAAGGTGAAATCTACCAAAATCTCCCAACCATATCTATTTGTAAAAATTAAGCTAGTAAAATTATTAATGTAAATATAAACGTCTTTTAAAACATCATTGGATTTCATCCCTTGACAGTACACACTGGGAACATATCTCATGCTGCCTCAGTCCTGATGCAGAATTAATGGATCTAAGCTGAAGATTTTCTTTTATTGCATCCTCTAAATGATAGCACTTCAGATCTATGTTTCAGGACCGAGTTTCAAACCAAACTCTTGATCTAATTAATTCAGCAGGGGTATTTTCTAAGCAGTGAATGGCAGGCTTACGTAGAGATAAATAATGTTCTACAATAAGTTTCACTTGAGCGTTTTCATAAGAGTTTAATAATTTTCATATAATGAAAAGCATTTCCAGTATCAAAGGACTTGATTTGAAGCATTGCTTCTCTGAACTGGTAATTTCACTGCAAATTATTGTTGCAAGTGACATTCTTACATTCCACAGAATTGATAGTGTGGAATTTGGGATTCAACAATCTTCAGGGAAAAGTGATTTTCATTGACACAGCTTTAATGAAACAACTTTAAAAAAAAAAAAAAAAACATGTTCTGTCACCTGTCAACGTTTTTCTGAGTCTTTTACTTACTAATAAAAATCAATGTAACTTTCTAGGCGTATGTTTTACAAAGGGAAAATCTGCCATTCTGACTTCCTGCTTTGAAATAATTTTTGTTTATTTTAACATTAAAGAAAGCCCTGACAGTATTCAAAACGTTCCTAAGAAATATTTAAACTAATACATTTTATTTGTTAGGAAAAATAATTTTATTTTTTTTAAAAAGAAATCCTTATTGTTAGACCACCAGTTTACCTATCTACTTGATCACCTTATGTAATATACATAAAAACAATTGGCAAATAAACACTGTCCTGGTGGAATATACAGACTTGTAGTTTTTCCTCCTAGAAGGGAGCAGTTCTAACAGGGGCTATGACAAGGGACAAGAGGAAATGTTTTGCTTCATTTGTTGCTGGTATTTACTATTTTTTTTTTTCCTCTTGATTTAAAAGAAGAAGAACTTGAGTGGGGAAAAGTGGGTAAGCGCTTTGAAAGTCATTCCTGTGGTGCTGAAAATATCCATCGGAGTCATAGAGTTTTGTGGTGTTTTCTAAAATAGTACACTGATTTGTTTAATAAACTCTAGAAAGACACTGCATAGCTAGACCTCTTTCCGTCCACTGAGATTTCTTTTCCCAGCTGTCAAGCACTTCTTCCTGGGTTTTGCAATCTTTGTTGTCCCAAAGGACTACAACTGTCTTATAGGTTCAAAGGCTTCTTGTTCTCTTTAATGTAGCTAGGGCTTGAACCATTAATTAAAATCTCTTTAGGGCACTGAAAAAAATACATGGATAGAAACAACAAAGACACAGTGATGCTAGCTTCGAGGCTGCAAGCCTGGACAAATCAAATAATTCAAATGATTTAATCTGAAATTTTAACTTTCCCTCCTGTGTGTCTTCCACCAATGTCTTCCACCATGGGTAAATCCTATTCATATTATTCTGGAGTTCTCAAAATCAGTGACATGATTGTGTGTGCATGCGTAAAAGTTGATAATTCAAAGCAGTTTACTCAGTGGTTTCTTTACAGGAGCTAGTCTTCTCAGACAAACTGTGTGGTTAAGACATTGCTTTAATAATTTAACTCAAATTTTCCATCTTGTTTTCCACAAGATGGAACCAAAAGCCTTATTTTCTTTTTTTTTTAAGATTGGACAGTATTACCTTCTTTTTGACTATTTAAACTGACTATTCCTGTAAATAGATTTGGGGTTCTTGGCTGAAGTTTACACAGGTCTTCCAGGGATGAATTTTAGAGTTCTTTTCAAATAGAAACTTGTTTGTCAGGTTCTGTCAAGAACTAGTCATAGCTGTCATAGAACAACTTCTTGAATATCAACTGACTGTAAAGAAATCTATTCAAGGTCTTATAACTGTTGAAAAGGAAAAATAAAAAATCATTTATAAAAATGAAAGTACACATAATGGGTCCTGTACCCTCCATGTCTCTCTTTCTTTTCTTCCTCCACTCCCTTTCCTGTTTTCTTCAAACAAAACCTGGTAATTACTCAAGACTGTGAGTTTTTTGACAAGGGGACACATTTTTGTTCTGTGTTTGTATGGTGCCTTGCATACCTTAGGTGAGGACTATCGCATACCAGTGACATACAAACAAGAGATTCCTTCCTAAACAGAAGTTTGGTAGCCTGATTTCTTAAATGTTAATGTCCTGTAGCTAAACTCACTGTTGTGTATAACATAGTGGACTTCTATTGACATTTTCCTTTGGTTTGATCATTTATAATAGCTTTCTTCTGTGATGGTCTCTGATGTTTAAAAAGACTTGAACTCATCCTACTTCTCAGTGAAGGCTTTAATAAAGTCTCTCTTTATACAGTTTACTATTTTTGTGATGCTCACCTGATCAATATAAAAAGGACATGGAACTGTTGGAACAAGTGCAGAGGAAGGCCACAAGGATGATCAGGGGACTGGAACACCTCCTTTATGAAGATAGGCTGAGAAAGTTGGGCTATTCAGCCTGGAGAAGAGAAGGCTGCTTGGAGACCTCATAGCAGCCTTCCAGTATCTGAAGGGGGCTTATAGGGATGCTGGGGAGAGACTCTTCATTAGGGACTGTAGTGATAGGACAAGGGGCAATGAGTTCAAACTTAAACAGGGGAAGTTCAGGTTGGATATAAGGAGGAAGTTCTTTACTGTGAGGGTGGTGAGACACTGAAATGGGTCGTCCAGGGAAGTTGTGAATGCTCCATCCCTGGTGGTGGTCAAGGCCAGGTTGGACAGAGCCTTGGGTGGTATGGTTTAGTAGGAGATGTCCCTGCCGATGGCAGGGGGGTTGGAACTAGATGATCTTAAGGTCCTTTGAAACCCTAACTATTCTATGATTCTGTAATTCATTTTGCTGATACCTCTGTTAGATGTGATCAAAATTGATCAAAAAGTTCCAAGATTTTAAGAACATGACAGAAAATAAATCTAAATTTCTTGGGAAACCAGGCTACAGACATAGTATAATTAAGATATAAAAACTATCCTGCTTCCTATGCTTGCAAAGCAGAGAGATAGAGATTGTCACCAGGAAAATAAAGCATCTTTAAGTAAGAAAGGACAATATTTATCTAGAGGCTCATTCACTGGGTAGTAGCCAAGCCTGGAACATAAAGAGTAACCAAGAGGCAAATAATTTTGAAGCAAATCAAGCCTATAGTTTTGCTAACAGGATTTCTTGTCATGATCTTCTGTGATTTTCTCTAACTCCTGAAAACCATGGAGTTAGAGAGAATATAAGGTGGCAGGCATACTGTTTTTTTCTCCCTTTTGGTGGCCTTGGTCAGCCCTGCCCATTCCATTTGACCGCAGTACCAGTTGGACTATGGAATCCTCTCACTCTACTCACTATTGGCATAGATTTTCAGTTTGCTGAAAATCTTATCCACAGTGATACAGTGTGGATCATTGAAATTTTTATGACGCATATATTCTTCATGTTTCACAGATGAGGAACTCAGGATAAGGAGACATAAACCTGATTGATTTATTTCACAGGGAATCAGGCATATGAACATTTTTGAGATGCTGGGTTTATGTGTCTAATTTAAGCCAGTTCCTAGCAAACTATCCTCTCTCTCATTAGGCAGGTTATAAGTAAGGGAAGATTGTGTTGTCAGTTTGCTCTGTCAGTTCACTCTCTAGAAAATAGGCTGCCAAACCAGAACTAACACCTGCTTCTACCTGCCTTATTTCTCTCCTCTGTGACCCCCCCTATTATCTCCCTTCATTCTGTGCCATCATTCAGGCTGCGTTTCTTCCCTCCTTTTGTACAACTTGTCATCTATGGTCTGTAATTGCTTATCCTGCCATTACATACACCACAAGCTTTTATGCACAGTGAAATGGCTGTTCTGGGTATAGAAGGAACTATAAAAACAAAGTTTAAAAGCTTGTGATGTATGACAGTAGATAGAGTGAAAAGCATATGGATTTTATGTGTCTAAGTACTTATTGTAAGGAGAGAAGGACAGTGTCTGACTGTCTATAAATTAACTGGAAGAATGGTTAAGAAACTATTGTCTTACGTACGTAATTTGGTCAACAGAGCATAAAATTCAACATTAATTAAGGTAAATGATTGTTTTTTGAAACGACAGAAATAAGGACAAATGCAGAACATGGCCTGTAAGCTTCCAAAGATTCAGTATTTTCATGAAGATTCTTTATTTGTTTTAAAATTTGATAAAAAATCCTATGTCAGATGTGATTGACCACCAAATTTTAGTATGTACTCAGTGAACTAAGTTTCTAAATGAAAGCCAATCACAACTAGTTTCAATTCAAGCTAGTTGTGTGGCGTCTCTGAGAACAGATTGGAGCCAGCAGCAAGGCAGGCCAGCTGGCTGCCAAAAGAGTCCCTTTCTCAGGGCAGTGGCTGACATGGCTGTCCCATGCTGATAGAATCATAGAATCATAGAATAGTTAGGGTTGGAAAGGACCATAAGATCATCTAGTTCCAATCCCCCTGCCATTGGCAGGAATACCTCTCACTAAACCATGACACCCAAGGCTCTGTCCAACCTGGCCTTGAATACCACCAGGGGTGGAGTATTCACAACTTCCCTGGACAACCCATTCTGGTGTCTCACCACCCTCAGTAAAAAATTTCTTCCTTATATCCAATCTAAACTTCCCCTGTTTAAGTTTGAACCTGTTGCCCATTATCCTATCACTGCAGTCCCTAATGAAGAGTCCCTCCCCGGCATTCTCATAAGCCCCTTTCAGATGCTGGAAGGCTGCCATGAGGTCTCCATGCAGCCTTCTCTTCTCCAGGCTGAATGCCCCACTGGAGGCTGCACCCATCCACTGCATGCTTTTCTTGAGGGACCTGCTCCGTTCCTGCAGCCACTCTGCTCCCCCCTTGGCTTCTGCTGCTCCTTTCTGTGCAGAAGTGGGGCCTTGTGACCCCCTGCCACTGCTGTCTGGCTGGTGGCCCTGTGGTGGTTATGGCGAGTACACAGGTGGCCACTGCTACTTCTGGACCCTTACAAGTCACTTGTTTGACAGCATCATGCAGGGGACACAATGCCTCTTTGCCATAAGGACCTTTGCCACTGCAGAGCAGAAGAATGCCCACGCACCGAGAAGTAGCAATATGTGCATTCCAGCTCTGCAAGATGCCGAGACATTGTGTTTTATCTTGTCTCCTGCACAAGATCCCCTTTCCAACTCATAGATGTCCCAGGCTATCCACTGAGAATCTTGTCACAATCACTAAATGCACCGCCACATCATTTTATCAAGACTAATAACAAAAATCAAATTATCCACACAAAGTTGAAAAGTTGCCAGTTTTATTGTTAGTTTTCATATAAAGCACCTATGTTCTTTTTTGGCTGACCTATATTTTCTGATGTTTTTGAATCTATGTTGCTGACATTTTGGGGGTTACTTTGCAAAACACTGCAAGTAAAAAAAACCAAAACCTTTCCTGTCCCTTCCCCTCACCCCACTCCTTAATAACTGTAACTCAACAACTCAATATTCCCTTGTATCCTTGAAACCAGATACTCTTATTAAAACAAAAAATTTACTGTGCAACTTCAGACCATATTGCAAGTGTTGTCAATGTGCAACAGTAAGGGCAGCATCTTAGAGGACATATTAAGGATGAAATACCCAAGAAACTAGTCAATGGGTTTTTTCCGTTTATGAATCATGCATTGAGGACTATAAATTTCAACTCTCAGGTGTTCTACTCTTAGATTCAGTCTTAGATGTTCATAAACAAACTTCTGAGCTGTTGTTGAGACTTTCAATTTGCACTAATAATAGTTATACTGCTGAAATTCAAACTCATTTCTTGAATTGGTTTTGTTTTGAATTTTAATTGCAAGAATGCACACTGAACTGTAAAAGGCTATGCATATCTGTCCAAGATACTGCATTTTTGGTTCGGTTGGTGTAGTTTTTGTTTTTTCTCCATAAGAGGCCAGAGGGATGCAATATTTTTAAATAAGAAATATTTTCCTACTTCTGTTCTTGAAAGAAACATCCAGGTATTTTTTTGATGATGTCTAATTCATCCTAGCTGAACTAACGGAGGTTTGGCTGTGCCATGTGAGTCTAATTCTGGTAGCATTTGTTCTGTATGAGTTAGTTTTCTTTTTCCACCTAATGCATGTGTAACCCTTCCTTTCTACTGTTAGATTCTTTCAACATAAATGTTTTTGTTTTGCACTGGAAGTGTATTGGCAAATCATTCTATGGTATTTAAATTAACTTAAAAACCTCAATGAAACATTTCATTTCTAGGAGTGTAATTCGTTCCATTTTATAATTTGTACCAAGTAAATTGATTTAGAGCAAAATATTATAATACAAGTCTTGGAACATGCATGTGTTTTATATCACATGCAGCTACATTTTCATCAACATTTTCTGTTTTGCTTTGATGATTTTGTTGAACATAGTACATAATTCCAACCGCACAATGTCACATATATAATTCTTCAATCACATCAAAAATGTCACTTGTAAAAAATATGAAGTAATAGATGCAGTAGAGCTTGCATCTTTTCTATGGATATTTCTGAGGCTGCTGGGTGCTGTTCGTTTGTCTCATTGGTCTGTGACTTATATTTTTGAAAAATAAAAGTGACGATATCCTATTTGGGGCGCTAGTAAAATTGAAAATTCAGATCAGAATTTAGAAATGAAAGATATGCAGTGTAGTACTCTGGCCAGATGAGGGGAGCCCCAGATGATGGGTAGCTACAAACTGGGTCATCATCACCAGTACCACAACAGGTTTTTTGTCAGGAAAGCAAATTTCATGATGGATTAAGAACTCTTTGGTATTTTAAGATCATTTAAAGACCTTTCATTGAAATGTTGCAGAAGTAAGGATTTTAAATAAATTATTTATGGAATGGCTTATTTGAATATATAAACTTATAATATGAATTATGCTTTAGTAAGTTTTTCTTTCAAAGTCAAGTTCAACTTCTTTTTTAGAAAGGTTACATGATCAGGTTTGTGAATGCATCATTATTAAAGAAAATTATTTTTCATGCCATTTTTCTCATATATTTATAGTCAGTGAAGATTAGTCACAAATACAGAGTAAAGTCATTAGCACACTGTATTCTTAGTCCTATGCAAATTCTCTAAACAGATTCAAAATTACAGATCCAATTTTTTTCTGTCATTCATGCATCTGGTTTGTTTAATAAGAAGAAAGGTTAACTCCAGATTAAGTGAAGACCAAATCTGAACCATCTAACTTTGTTGTAAAGATATGGTTAATTTGGAAGAGTTATCTCAATCCTTTATTTTTTCCCATATTTGTATGTTTGTTCGTTTGTTTGCTTGTTTTTATGGAGAGCTGTGGGAGACTTGATCAGATTTATGTTTAAATAGGAAGAAAACGCCTGCACTATTTGTTTTCTTAAGAACCTCAGTAGGAGAAAAAACTCTTGTTTCTTCTATGTATTTCCAGTTAAGACTACACTACGCAGGGAACATACATTACTATTTCAGCTTCTCATAGGAGAAGGAAGAGATGCCCCAAGGACTCTAAGCCTCCTGTGGTTTCTGTTGCAACCAATCTGTCTGAATAACACTGCAAATACAATTTGTGCCTCAGACACATTCCTTACCTGTTAGTAATGCCTATTTCATGTACAGCTTATATCTTAAGAAAATTTTAAAACATTTTACAAAGGATATAGTAGTGTCTTCACAGTTATGCAGAGAAAGAAATCAAATATAGAAAATGATTGCAAAGGTTCCCCATATAGTTAATATTTCTTGGTAGGTCTCTTCAGCCTCGGGTAAGTGCTTTGTTTATAAAAAGAAATCAGGAAGTTGTGGATATAATATATCTGATTGGAGTTTTGAAAATTTGAAGACCTTATGTGATTGTTAGGCTGGTTTTATTTCTATGTTGCTTAAAATCAGGTGTCCCACATGAGATTTTAAAATCATGGTCTGTAAGGAAAGAGATAAAGACTGTTGCATCTTCGGAAAACATTGTTAAAGTTAATATTTTATTGCAGTTGTGAAGAAATATATAATTTTAATAATGCTTATCTTTAGGGTGTAACAGTCCTTTACTATCATGCCAGGTTATTTATCTGTAGGAAAGATTTCTTTACATGGCTAAAAAATGCTTTTGTAATTTCTTTTGTTAATCACTGAATTTTAAATAAAAGATGTGTTATCACTACCAGACAAAATATATCAATCTTTATTTACTTTGAGAGATGGCAGTATTTCAAAGAGATCATTCTGAAGTGCACTGAAGTCATGGTTCACTTCTGCTGTTAAGTAGCACTGTGTAAAAGGAATGTTTATGCGACAACTGATCGTCTCCTGATGCTGCTGCTTCTTGTTTTGGAAGAAGAAAGCTGAGCTTTGAATATAAACAATGCGCTAAATCCTGTTTAACTGCCCGTTAAATTCAGGTGCTTCTAATTTTAAGCACAAGCCTGCAAAAATGTTGAATGTTCTTGGAGATCCTGAGAAAAAAAGAAAGCTTTGCATACTGATTACATAGAGAATGCATTTATCTTCATTTTTAATTTAAAAAATTCCTCTTAAATATTTTATACAACTCTCCCCCCCTCCCAAGCTGTGAGTCCTCTATCAAATATTCTAAGGGATTATTTTCCTGAAAAGCTGTTTTCCTTCTGCTTTAAGAAGTATGGTGATGATTTTGGTTTTGGTTAACTTTTCATTTAAGTAGTTGTCATGGGTTCAGCAGTAGCAGTCATTTTTCTCCTTCTTGGTAGCTGGTGCAGTGCTGTGGTTTTGACTTTCAG
>JAOEHY010051599.1:2128-18174 GCA_025447955.1 Psilopsiagon aurifrons
CCTTCCCTTCCCTTCCCTTCCCTTCCCTTCCCGTCCCTTCCCTTCCCTTCCCTTCCCTTCCTTTTTCCATTCCCGTTTTCTTTCCCTTCCCTTCCTTTCCTATCCCCCTCCTTTCCCATTTCATTTTTCCTTCCATTCCTTTCCCTTTTCCTTTCCCTTTTCCCTTCCCTTTTCCCTTCCCTTCCATTTTTCCTTCCTTTTTCCCTTCCATTCCCTTTTCCCTCATTAGGAAAGTATTACCTCTTCTGAAACACAACCTGCACATCAGGAGTGGGTCAACCCAGGGGTAAATCCCTGCTCTGGTAGGGCAGGTGGCTGCAGCAAGGGACATTAAATTGGCTTTTGATGATTAACCCTGTGCTTGTTGTGCTGCCTGGAAAATCAGACTTATAGAAAGTGTCAAGGTTTAGCTCCAGAAATGCAATTAGCAGTGAAAACAGGACCTTCAACAAATGGCATTATGATGGATTAAGGCAGGGATTACTGCCTTGTATCTAACAGCTCTCAAGAAAATAAATACCAAAAAAAAGGCTAAGAAATTAACTTGTTTTCCACTGGAGGTAGAGTTGTTTGTCTTCACTGCCATCTGCCAACTCTTGCCTATTTTATAAACAAGAAAACTAAAATAATAATACAAATCACTGAAGAAAAACTTGACTATTTAACTCTTTATTCAGGCCTTGTCATGCAGCGGGCTGATGGTCAAAGAGCTGCCAGCAGTAAGCTGCAGTTTTTCCCATCTCTCTTTCTCTTCTCCTTTTCAGGCAACTTTTATTCTATTAAGTCATCCTAAGACTTTACTCTCAAGTGCACTATGTGCTCTAGGATCTCAGGGAAGAAACACCACATTAGTAAAACCATCATATTTTGGATTCAGGATCCCTCTTCAAAAGAGCCTGTAAAGTTTTTAACAAGGGTAACCAAATATTTTATTTTCTCAGTGGACCACAAAAAAAACCCAACTGCTTAAGATTATTAAATTTCTCACAACATGAGTCTCAAATGCTGGATGAAAAAGAATTTATATTCCAGGCAGTGCATTCATTTTAATTATGTTTACCTTCCCAGTCTTTCTAAATCAGATTTGATTGCATTTAATAAGGGCTTTAAATGTGTCTTAATAATGTTTGGAATTAATACTGGTTTGTGAGTATTTGAGGATGGTAGGTCCCCAGGAGACCCTCTGGAATCTTGTTGTGCTAAATAATCTAAAACAGCCACCTGTGATGAGAAATATTTTGCATTTTTTTCACCAATTTTGTATACTCATAGGGTTTTTTTATGATGTCCACAGAATAGCTCCGGCAGTGTCAGGCAGGAACAGCAGACAGTATATTGAACTGTCTAAAGAGTTTTTATTTCCTTCTGACTATTGTTTGTGCGTGACTTAGTAGCACTTTCTGTCTATGAAAACATACAAGTGTGTGCAGTATGAGGTGAGCACACAAGCAATAAGCTGTGAATCCAAACCCCACTGTTCCTGCACACATCCCCACTGAAAAGGAGCACCCAGTACAGCTCCTGGCAGTGATGCGTGAATGGGTTTTTGGGGGTCACAATCACTTTCCCCAGATCAGTAACACCATGTGAGGCTGAAATTAGCCCTGTGCCCCCCTGA
The DNA here is from genome assembly GCA_025447955.1 of Psilopsiagon aurifrons. Lineage (NCBI taxonomy): Eukaryota > Metazoa > Chordata > Aves > Psittaciformes > Psittacidae > Psilopsiagon > Psilopsiagon aurifrons. Next base: position 3,747 of record JAOEHY010051599.1, read on the forward strand.
GTCTGAGTATGGATGTAACAGCACTGCGACTGATGGGGGAAAAGGAGGAAGGATTTCATTTGGGAGGAGTTTGTATGAGGAAAACAAGGTACAGAGCTAGCAAAGAGATGAGCTCAAGAAAGTGGAAAAGAGGCAATGAGCATGAAACTGTGTGAAAAAGAACAAGGGGGTGTGGCTTGTGCTCATCTCCCCCACCTGATCTGCATTTTCCAACCCTGCCCAAGTGATACCCATCAGTGGGGGTGGGAATGGGTGCATTTAGGGCACTATGGCCAATTCAAGGAGACAAATAACAGCAACACAAGGGCAAATCTGAACAGTGAGAGGCTCTCCCCTAGAGCAGGGAGGCCTCTCAAGGTTACTCCTCAAGGCTGAGAGATTCTTGGCTGCAACAGATTCTCAGTAAGTGATTGACAACATGCTGTACTTTGATATCTTAGCTGAGTGATATCAAGGATTGATTGTGCACATGAAACCCTTTAGATGTAAGTTGTTGATCAAGTCTGGTATGAAGCCTGGATCCGGATGCACCTCAACTGCTGTCTGAAGATTTTAGACCACATGGGGGTCCTTTCTGAGCATGACTCAACGGGAGAGTCATTCTGACAGTTTTGTTTGACCCTGGTCTCAATGCAGTAAATATTCAAGGGCACCTTGCCATTGAGTCTTCTTAAGCCACTTTTGCATTTACTAATGAACTTTGTTAAATTGCTGGTTTATACCAATAAACATGTTGCTGCTTATCTTACAAGTAGCATACAAGTACTCTTTAGGTACTAGAAGGCTGCTCTAAGGTCTTCTTGTATGATTTTGTAATGATACAAGCAAACAGCTTTAAGCTTACATGCTCAAACCATATTGTTGAGTGGGCTATGGTGCTTCAGATCTGTTTCCGATAAGCTGCATTGTGAGAACTTTCCTTCCAAAGGTTGTGTTACCCAGGGATCCTTAACTGATATGGAGGCTTGTACAAGAAGAACTAGATCTTTTTGCAAGTATGTTTGTATATAAGAAGTGCACTGCCATAGCTTTATGCTGCCAAAAATAATTACAGATACACCTTCAAGTAGTAGAAAATAAAACATTAAAACCATTAAGGTACAATTAGGGGAGCAAATGTCATTTCTGGTCATACTAGAAACAATTTTGTGTGCAATAAATGGAAACCGTTTTTACTATTGTCCTGGGTTCAGCAGCAGCAGTCATTTTTCTCCATCTTAGTAGCTGGTGCAGTGCTGTGTTTCTGACTTTCAGCCTGGGAACAGCGCTGATAACACCGATGTTTTAGTTGTTGCTCAGTAATGTTGACTTTGACCAAGGACTTTCTGAGTCTCATGCTCTGCCAGAGAGGAGGGGAAGCCGGGAGGAAGCAGAGACAGGACACCTGACCCAAACTGACCAAAGAGGTATTCCATACCACAGCACGTCAAGCCCAGTATATAAACTGGGGGCAGCTACACAGAAGGACCAGATCACTGCTCGAGTCAGGATGGGTATCAGTCAGCGGGTGATGTGCGGTTGTATTTTCTTCCCTTGTTATTTCCCTTGCCAACTATTATTGGTGGTAGCAGCAGTGGTCTGTGTTACACCTTAGTTACTGGACTGTTCTTATCTCAACCTGTGGGAGTTACATTCTTTTGATTATTTTCCCCATCTCTCTGGGAGCCAAGGGAGGAAGGGGTGGAGTGAGAGAGCGGCTGCGTGGTTCTGAGTTGCTGGCTGGGCTTAAACCACAACAGTTATGATCTGTGCACGAAATGTTCATCCTTTTGCATTATATTATAGTAATGTATGGTGATATAAATGAGCCATGTTACATGGAATTAGGGTTAAACTGCAGAGGAAAAATCTGCAGCCAAAAAAGAATAGAAAGCTTTCAAGATGAAATGGGAACTTTGAGAAGAGTAAATGAAGTGGCCATGTTTTGCTGAATACAGAGGAAGAAGAGCAGCACCTGGGACTCCAGCTTCCTGGTCCCGTGCAGTTCTGCTTCATGTAAAGGCTTCCCACAAGGAACCAGACAAGTTACACAGAAAGTTTGAATCCCAGACACTTACTGCTTTTGCACATGAAAGGTACATTTTGTAACTGTGTTGTTTGGGGTTTTCTTCTGTTTTATATATATTTATCACTGCTCCACTTCTGTTCTGAAGGATGAAATCACAAACAAGCCCAGCACCCAGCAGCCTCCGTTCTGATATCCTTGGACTACTTGTAAATAAAAATCTACATGCCTGGTAGACGCCCAGTGGAGTAATGCCTTCAGCAAGTCTGAGGATGGGAAGCACTGAGCATGATCTGTGGTTTGGATGTTCAAATGCTGGGAAGAGGTCCAGCCTTTTGCAGTAAGTTTTGAGATGTGAGTTGCTTTCTCAGCCCAGCTGGCTCTAGACAGGCAGAAGCTCCATGAAATATGGGCTTTCTATCACCTGATAGTCCTAGCTTGCTGGGGAGCAAAGGCAATCCAGTGCACTCAGGTCCTGGCAGTCCAGATCTTGCTGTGGGTGTGGTACACACTGTGGCCCCTCTCACTCCTAGTGATCTCAGCTGTGCTGCTAATGGAATTATTCCCATTTGATGTCATAAGGGATTTCAGGAATAAATTGGTGCTATGGATGACTGTTAGGCATCTGTTTCTGTGACCCTTTGAGAAATAGAGGTAAAGGAGATTTATGGCTTTGATGATAACTGTATGGGAAATCCACTTCAAAAAAAGATGAAACGACGTTACTGAACTCAAGTTCTCAGGTGCTGGAGACAGTGGCAGCCCCTTGTCACACCACCATTTCAGCCATGAATTACCTTTGTCTCTGGTTTTAATTTTCTCTTACACAGACATCGCTGAGTTCTTTGATTCCCTTCTTCTGATCTACTACACAGAAAAGCTGGTGCAGTTATTTCTTGATATATTATGGTAAATAGGAATCCCACAGTGTTCCTCTGAGAGGACGCTTGCTCTGTCCCTGCAGCTCTTACCCTGGGGACCCGTGAGCACTTGGAAACTTCAGAAACTTTCACCCCAAACCAATAGATGAATCAGCATTTCTGTTAGTAAGAATCCAGAGTGATACATGGAGCCTTTGATTTGGCAAAGACAAACAGACCAGGAATTCCTGCTACACAGACTGGAGATGTTGGATTAAAGGGAACTTCAGGAACTTAAACATTAATGATCTTTAGCTGTGTATGGATGGCTACACAGCCAATACGTCCACAACACATCTTTTAGCCTCATCCTCACTTCTTTCTATACCAAGGTTTTAAAGATCCCAGAAGTAATTAAAGAAATCCCTCTTTAGTATATTGTAGACTTCCAAAATTCACAAAAATACTATTAAAATAGATATGTATAAATAGACAAAAATAGACAACTTGGAAAAGAAGTTATTACTGATTTTATTTAAAGTTCATACTGTCTATTAAGTTTTAATGAGAATTTATAATTGCAGAATCACTGAATAATTTTGGGAATGGAGATCTGGCTGCCCAGCTCTCCTCTGAATGGGGCCAGATGAGATCAACCTGTTTATGACTTTTCTGGTCTTATTATAGATTATTACTTACCCCAGAAAAGGGAAAGAAGCAATGTGCTGATGTTACCCATTTTGTATTTTGTCCATAAAACAACACCTCTCATGGGGGGTAGCCATGGGTGCTGTTGACTGGGGACAGACAACAGCAGGCAAACTGTGCTCCTGCCCTTCAGTAGGTTGCTGCCAAATGCTCCTCTAGCATCTCCCAAGATGTGAGGATATCCACAAGCAGCGCAAAACCCTGCAGGGCTACTCAGGCCCATCAGAGTAAGTAAATGGTTGTGCAAGTCACCCTGCCAGCGCTCTGAAACACCTGCCTCCGAGAGGCAATAAAATCCAACCTGGGGGACTCAGTTACAGGCATACAATTGATATTTACTGCTGGAAAGATGTTTTGCTTTTTCATCTTTGCGGCAATCATGACTACTAAGATTTAAATCAATCCTGGAGCCCTAACGCAGAGAAATTTATTTATGGGACTAATTATTTCTGAGATGTATTTTTCAATATGTTGTTACACAAAACATGCCATCTGCTCCTATCATCAAGGTCAGATAAAATATGGCAATTAGAACTTTTTAAATAATGGGACTGGTTTCTCTGCTACATCACCTTGTTGCCAGCCTCCTTTTGGTGCCTTGCTGCTGAAGCAGGGCTGGAGGGTGAGATCCTGCAATGATGCAGCCACACCTCCTCTGTTTGCCCCATGCCCAGGTAGGACCACTGCTCAGACAGGAGTGCACTTGCAGCAGGGGCCACTGTAGTGCCATGTCCTTGCCATGAGGGCTGAACTGCAGCTACAGGGCCTGAATAATGCCTTGGTTTACAGGAGATGTTAGACATGGAGGGAAACCTAGTGTGAAAAAGGATTTTTTGGAGCTCCTTTAGCTGGTTCTGTTGGTATAGCAACTGGCTCTTCTCCAAAACTGGAAGTGCATCATGGGAAGCAGCTGCCCACAATGGGAGACAGGCAGGACAGTCAGCCTAGAGATGGATTTGCTCCAAAGGACCCACCGTAGGAATAGCATGGTCCCACCAACATCATCCTACTGCAGCCTGGCAGGGAGGAAGGCAGCAGCCACAGCCTAAGGAGCATCCTACCCTGTGCCTGCTGGAGGCTGGCAGATGGGTTTCCTTTCTGTAATCAGATTATTGTCTTCCAGGAATCAAAGGGGAAAAAAAAAAAAAAAAACCCCAGATCCTGTTATTCTTGCTCAATGTGTGTATATTCCAAGTACAGATGTGCAGTGCTATCCTGTATTTCCCTTCTGCTGCTGGCTTGTTGAAGTCCATGGACAGGAGAATCCATCAGTGTTCAGAGACAAGTTAATCTGCAATTTATTAAAATGTGCATCAAGATACTCTTAATGGTAACATTTAGCACTGGAAAATACATCATACAAATCTAAGCTTAGGTCTGCAGAATAAAGATTTTGGAAATTCAGTGCTTTTTCTGCAGAAATTCCCCACATCTAGAATATTTGTTTTCCTTATGAATCAGAACTAAAACATATGCTTTTAAAATTTCCATTAAACTCATACATCTATGAATTTGTATGTATGTGTGTATACAAAAATAAGGCATATATTGTCAATCAAAAAAGTCACTCAGAAACTCTTATTTTAACTTTCAGCTTTTACCTATTGTGATTGTGCATGGTGTTTATTAATTTGCATTATTCCTTCTCTATAAAAGTAGTTCGTTTCATGTATTTTTCCCTACATAGTTCTGCCTATATTGACATATTCCTGGCAGATGCTTTTTGATGAAACAGCATTTTCTGAAAGGTTGAATTGGATGCTATTGGATAATTTTCTGCCAGCATTTCTGATGAGTCAGAGCACTGATGTGAAAGCTCTTCATACAGGCTAGAAAGATCTTTGCAATAGTTTTCCATCATTTTGAAGGCAGATGCCTGAGTTGTTTCTTCTTTTTTTCCTTTCCAGTGTTTATTTCAGATGTGCTGCCAAGCTTGCTGAATGTGAAATAGTTTCTAGCAGGGAACAGCACTCCTCCAAACAATTTTCTTGGATGGTAACTTGGAAGTTTAAATGCAAATTTCGTACCACTGTATGTATAGTCCTTGTGTCTCATTTCCATGTATGTTTTAGGAAATGAGCTTTTTAGCGGGAAATTTAACAGAAATAATGTATTTCAAATTACTAAAGGAGGTATTCAAAAAACAAAAATGTTAAGTCTAAAAAAGGCATCTCCTTAAACTGCATAGTTTTATGCTTTAGAAGGGCTTACAGCTTTCTATGTTTGTTCTGGGGTCTTTTGAGAGTTCCTGCTCCAAAGGTGACCTTTTCTTTGTGCTTGTGCCATGTGTTTCCTACCACAGCTACTGGCAGCTGGGTTGAGCTCTACCTTGACTTTTGGAAAATCTTCTTCATTCAAAGAGAGCATGCAGACACAAATATTCTCTTGCTACTTTAGTGTCTAGTGAAAGACATTTCTGCTTCGGACACTACTCATTGACAGCCTTTCTTTTTCAGCTTGCTCATGGTAACTAGGGTCATCAGGAATCACAGAATCATAGAATAGTTAGGGTTGGAAAGGACCTTAAGATCATCTAGTTCCACCCCCATTGCCATGGGCAGGGACATCTCCCACTAAACCATGTCACCCAAGGCTTTATCCAACCTGGCCTTAAATAGGGCCAGGGATGGAGCATTTACAGGCTCCTCGGGCAACCCATTCCAGTGCCTCACCACCCTTACAGTAAAGAACTTCTTCCTTATCTCCAACCTGAACTTCCCCTGGTTAATTTTGAACCTGTTACCCCTTGTCCTATCACTGCAGTCCCTGATGAAGAGTCCCTCCCCAGCATCCTTATAGGTCCCCCTCAGATACTGGAATGACTATATATGCTTTAGTCCCTGATGGGCTTTGGACCTGGTGTAGCATTGCAACATGGCCAAATGCATTGGCAGCAAATGCAGATTTGAACACTATTAAAGTATAATCTGGCTTTATTGATTTGTTCATTAATGGGAATAAGTTCAGCAAGGTCCAAGATGTCACCGTCTTCCACTGATTACTGGGTTTGACAAAATGGGCTGGAAATGGTGCAGGGACCATGTCAACACATTGGTGTCTCCCACCTCCAGCGCTGTGACTCTATGATGAAGTTCCCATTAGGAGTGACATCATCACCCTTCCCCTTTACCTGCAGAGTGCAGCATGGGCAGCAGAGCTGGGGAATTGGGTGCATTCTGGTGAAAACCATCCCAGATTGATTGCTTACAGGACAGCTGCCTTCAGGAGCTGCCTGAGCTTCGGCTGCCATGACCATGGAGAGCTGGAGAAGCATACCCCATGGCTGCTCACTCCACAGCAGCCAGCAGTGTTTGCTTCTTTAAACACCTCTATACTTGCCTGTTGGGCTCCTTCACAATACTCAATGCTCTGGACAATTAAATGCAGCACAGATGGGTAGGTAAACTCAGTGCTCACCTCCCCTGCTGAAAGCCCTCAGAGCTCTGTGCTCTCATGGCCCTCCAGTAGTATGTATTTGTGGAGTTAAAATAGATGAAAACAATTGTGACTTTCAATAGCTAAAAAATCATTGCCTAGCTATTTTTTCAAATAGCTCTGAGTGTACTGTTTGAAAGACTGGGGGTGTTCCTGTTGCTTTTTTCTTCTTTTGTTCCTGAGCTGTTAGAATATTTTGAAGCAGAACATTTGTTTTTATTTGAAATTGCTGATCCTCAGCAAAGGAGGAGCTCATCTCTGAGATGGGAGACTTGGTAGCAACTCACAATTTTTATTTCACAAATATCTGCATGGAAAAAAGTCCACTGCCAGAAAAGGTGAAACACCGCTCGAAGTAGCAACAGAGATTTTAGGACGTAAAAGCAGGTGGAAATTCAACCTGACACCCAAGAACTAAGTTTTTGCCACAAAATAATTCTTGATATTTTAGTAATATATTTCACCTGTCTCAGCAGAGCTCTCTGAATGAACGTGACCTGTTCCCACCTGATGAAATATATGTATAGAGGAACAAGCAATGTAGCACTGCTTCCCCAGGCCCACAGAAGCCTTCCTGCCCCTTTTCCAAGAAGGGAAGAGGTTTGATGCAGTGAAAATGTGCTGACAATGGATAATTTGAGACCAGCTCAGTGTCCTGGAGGGCTGTGGGAGTCTCTGATACTTTTTACACCTGTTGGAAACAACATTTTCTCCCTCTTTTATGATTCTTCCAATCCTCAACACTCAGATGAAATCTTCACATTGCCATGTGAAGTGATAAACAGATCACAACATGGAAGGTGATGCTCTGAGCGTGAAAGGAGAAGATTTGGGGAAGCAGTGGGAAAAGTGACAGTCCTCAGCTGGGGATGGATGTGTGGCAGGGATTGCTCGAAGCCCACAAACCAACAATCTTGTCAGCAAGAGGAAACAGGGCACTGCAGTATAAGAATATTTACAGGCTGTGACCATAAAGCAGGAGTGTATGTGATGTGCTCCTGCGCAAAAGGATGGTTATCTTCCCTCTGCTGGAGGCTCAAGGGTAGGTGGTCACCAGGTCATTGCTAAAGCTCTGCACAGCTTTGTTTCACAGGAGCTGCTGCTTGAAAGTAAATATTATTTTCTTGTGGGTTTTGGGGTGTTTAGGGGGTTTGTTTGTTTGTTTCTCTGACTGAGTTTTCCAATGGAGCCGTTTCTCTGTTTTGGCTTGATTTATTTCTCTGGATTAACCTTCCCTATTGTGATGAGAAAGCAGTAGCTGTATATCAGAGTTAAACCAATGCATAAGCACAAAATTTCCTTTGGGAAACAGATACTTCACTGTAAAAGCGTCTAGCACTCACCAGATGTGTAAGCTGTTCTGTGCAAAGCAGTGGTGAGGAGGTGCTGAGATTCCATAAAGATGATGTGAAACACCATAAGGAGATGGGAATATCACTGAATGCTGCACAGGAGCACTTTTGCTGTCTCCAGCAGCTTGCAGAAAAATAAATAAATTTATTGACACTGAATTGGTGCACAACATTATTATTATCTGCTGCTTTTTAAGAGAAACCATATAAGGAGGTGATCCTGCCCCTCTACTCTGCTCTCGTGAGACCTTACTTAGAGTATTGTGTGCAGTTCTGGTGTCCTCAATATAAAAAGGACATGGAACTGTTGGAACAAGTCCAGAGGAGGGCCACGAGGATGATCATGGGACTGGAGCACCTTCTGTATGAAGACAGGATGAGAAAGCTGGGGCTGTTCAGCCTGGAGAAGAGAAGGTTGTGTGGAGACCTCATAGCAGCCTTCCACTATCTGAAGGGGGGGGATAGGGATGCTGGGGATGGACTCTTCATTAGGGTTTGTAGTGACAGGACAAGGGCTTACGGGTTCAAGCTTAAACAGGGGAAGTTTAGACTGGATAGAAGGAAGAAATTCTTTATTGTAAGGGTGGTGAGGCACTGGAATGGACTGCCCAGGGAAGGTGTGAAAGCTCCATTGCTGGTGGTGCTCAAGGCCAGGTCGGACATAGCCTTGGGTGACATAGTTTAGTGTGAGGTGTCCCTGCCCATGTTGGGGGGTTGGAACTAGATGATCTTAAGGTCCTTTTCAACCCTAACTATTCTATGATTCTACAATATATGACACAAGGCACTCACCTGCACAAACTCAGGAAAGAAGAGATAGATAAAAGTCTGGAACACATACCATTAGAGAAATAGTTCTGCAAGAAACTTCCCACTTATTCCCATTAAGAAAAAATACTTAAAAGACTATTAAAAGAAAACTAGTGAAAAGTAAAAGAATACAACTGTATGTAAAGAATTTTTATTTGGCTGCAATAAAAGAGGTCTGTAACAATCTGAAATTAAAAAAAGAAAATGGGATCCATTAGCATTTTTCATCTATACATTTTAAAGGACATCTCTCTTTGTGGGGGTAATATTTTCAAGTAGAAAAATAATGCTGCATATAGTCAATTTCCAGTTATAAAACGTTACCCAGGAGATACTGAATATAATAGAATTGCAATTATTCAGTCTCCTAATGATGCCCAGCACTGAAAACTATCACTTTATTTACTGAAATGTAAAATTCAATGCTGCAAATAATGAGAGTTGCAGTCACTGGTGTTTCCACTCAACAGAACGTTCATCACCCCTTATTCTTCATTAATCCACATTCATAGTCTTCAGTTTTCTTTCCCATTGGTGATAGAGAGCATTTATCTTTCTGGGGCTCAAATCCAATCACATAGAGCTGTTGACACAGGAAATGTTATCTTTCCTGTCCCAGTTACTTAAAAAATACTTCCGCAAACACCCCCTGCAAATATGTATTAGATATTCCTTTGGCATGCATGCCAAAGGAAAGAGATACTAATAATATTTTGTGGTTTGTGTTAATGCAAAGTGGACAAAAATATTTTAAACCAATGAGGAGGAGAAAGGTAAAGTCAAAGGCACAAAGGTTTCTCAGGCACTTGGGAAGAGGAGAACCTGGCATTGCTGCTCCTCCCAGATCTTCATGCCCTGTCCATACTCCTCTGTTACCCATCTTGTCCAAAACTCCCAAAATAAGAAGGACATGGACCTGTTGGAGTGAACCCAAAGGAGGCCACGGAGACAGTTTCATGCCCCCCACTGACTCCTTCTCAGGGCTGATGTACTGCATCCTACTTGTCCAAAAACCTTCTTCATAAGAACTTCATCAAATCTCTGCATCTATGTTAGGTATTTCTCTTTCCCCTGGATAGCTGAGTTTTCCAAAACTGCGCAGTAGGTTCCAGTTTATACCAAAATCTTGAAAATAATCCCTTGGGTCATCGATGTGGGCAGTAATGTCACATGGTCATGCAGCACGATCTCTGGTAAAGAGGGGCAACATTATCAAGTGAGGCAAAAATACCATCATCTTTAGCCGGGTGGCGCTGGCTTAGCTGGTACCAGCAGAGGTGCAAATTGTGGTCTAATGACGCTTCTGTAGATAGCGCAGAAAGGGATTTTTGAACCAACTTATCGCAGTTATTACTTATTCCAGGTGGATATCTGGAAAGTGTTTGCAAATGTAAATGCCCTGTGGTCAGCGTTTTGATGTTGCAAGGCACAGTGTCAGGACAAGCCCTGAGCTAGAAAGCAATACAAAACAAAATAAAATGAAGGACTTAAGGAGTCCCTGACACTGCAGAATGTTCCAGGATGGTATTTCTGGCAGGTACCAGCCATCTAAGCACAGTACTGCCCTGAGGAGGCTGTCAGTAGAATGCAGGTAGCTGGCTTCTGAACATGATTGACAAATAAAATGCAGATATTTATGATCCTCAGGCAGAGTGTCAGTAATTTTGGGTTTCACTCTGCAATTACACTTATCAGGAAGACTGACCAACTCATTATTCCCTCAAAGGAATAATAATAATAAATATATATATTTGAACACTGATTTATATTTATATTTGCATATTTGTGTAATACATATATTTGAAAATTTACCTACAACATTAAACTTTAAAGCAACTTTTAAAACTTTATACCTAATAATGCTGTGCTTTTAAACTAAGATGAACATGCATATAGGACAAATATCTGGATTCACAGTGTCCAGGGACTGCATCATCATTAATAAGAAATGCACCTATGAGATCCAATTTCTCGGACTTTGTTCAATGCAAAAATGCATTAAGCCAGTGTCTCAGAGGGTGTATGAAGCCCTGAGAAATAGGAATTAGTGAGACTACACAGCTCTATGAACCTTTACCTTATGTTTCCTGTTGTGCATACTCATAGAAAGGGACAAAAAATATTACTAGCATGAGGATACCCATCCCACTGCACTCAGTACATTCATTGTACAGAGCATTGTCTTTCAGCAATAGTCTTGGTTTACTTCTTTGAGCATCCTTCCTGTGGGAAGCTCTGGTTTCCAGCTGCCCTGCCGCCGATGAGTGGTTTCCGTCTGGAGACTTTCTTTAGAGCAGCTTCACAGAGCGCTGACGTGTGCAATCAATACTAATAAAGGTCTCTCTAAAAGACTTCTCTTTAGAGGTTTCCCTGAATATGTGGAGTTTCCTGACCTCCTTTTATTACAATCCACTGTATAATTACAATGTGATGAACAAGCAGCAGCAGAGTAACGAAGCAATTAGCAGCGGGGTGCAGCCACCGCCAGAAGTGCAGCACGAAATTATTGCATTACTCATCAGTCACAACTTCATGACACCTGTTAAGTCTCTGCTGGAAACCTCTGCAGCAGGTGATGCTGCCTGTCCCCTCCGGTCCCTGTTCCCAGCAGCTGGGTAACATCTGGAGACACCTGTGTTTCAGGTGTAGCAGCCAGCACAGCCAGGACAGAGCCCCAGAAGAAAAGGGCACTCCCAGCCTCTGGTCCCTGAGGGGCTGTCACAAAAAATCTGCTGTTTGTTCCTCCCAGCTGGTTCCCTGGGTAGGATACACTTCCCACACAGACAAGATAGCACACATAATCATAGACTAGTTAGGGTTGGAAAGGACCTTAAGATCATTCAGTTGCAACCCCCTGCCATGGGCAGGGACACCTCCCGCTAAACCATGTCACCCAAGACTTGATCCAGCCTGGCCTTGAACACTGCCAGGGATGGAACACTTCTTTTGGGCAACCTGTTCCAGTGCCTTATCACCCTCAGTAAAGAACATCTTCCTAATACTTAACCTGAACTTCTCCTTCTTAAATCTTAAACCATCACCCCTTATCTATCACTATAGTTGCTAATGAAGAATTCCTCTTTGGCATGTGCTACTGTCCTGCGTTCAGCAGTAGTACTCATTTTTTCCTTCCTAGTAGCTGGTGCAGTGCTACATTTTCAACTTTAGCCTGAGAACAGTGCTGATAACACAATGATGTTTTTAGTTCTTGTTAAGTAATACCTACTCCAATCAAGAGTCTCTCATGCTCTGCCATTGAGGAGGGGCAGGGAAGCCAGGAGGAAGCAGACAGGACACCTGACCCAAACTAGCCAAAGAAATATTCCATACCACAGCACATCATGCCCACTATATAAACTGGGGGGAGTTACCAGGAAGGGCTAGATCACTGTTCAGGTTGGGCTGGGTATTGGTCAGCTGGTGGTGAGCGGTTGTACTGTGCATCACTTGTGGTTATTGTTTTCTTTTCCTTTTCCCCTTTCAGTTTCATATTATCTCCCCTTGTTATTACCTTTATTATTATTATTGGTGGTAGCAGTAGTAGTTTTGCATTATACATCAGCTACTGGAATGTTCTTATCTCAACCCGTGGGATTTGCATTCTTTTATATCTTCTCCCTCTGGGAGCAGGGGAGGGAAGAAGGGGGAGGGAGTGAGCAAGCAGCGGTGCAGTTCTGAGTTGCTGGCTGGTCTTTTAAACCACTACAGCTACATTTATTACATGGAAGAACATGGGTGGTGATTAAGGGCAGCTACTTATAAAGCTGCTCACATATTTTCTGTCAACCATTTCTGACAGTGTTTACTTTCTGACAACATGAAATTTTCTTTAGAAAGTTTATGTTGCTGAAAAATTGCAGAGCTTAAAAAAATCATAAATAAAACTAATCTTTCAGTTTTAGCTAAAATGAATTCCTGTTTGCAACTGTTTTTTCTGATTCAGACCAAAATCATTTTGAAATAACTTTAACTTCACATTTCAAGTTCTTAAACTTTCTAATTGCATGGTTTATTTTAATTCCTCATCTTGCCTATTGTAGACCATAGGTCTTTTGGAAATTATTTTTCTGCTCTTAAGTAAGAAAATGTATTCCCAAAAGATTTTTAATGAACTGCTTACAGCAAACTGTTTACATCCAAATACAGTAAATACCATCATGCATTTTAGTTATCTTTTTGGATATACAGTTTCTTCACACCTCTTCCAGTGAATTTATGTTACTATATAAACAAAGAATAAGTCTATAAGTAGTGGGTTTTAGTTTTATTCTTTCTTTTTCTACATTAATAGACTCTATCTCACAAAAAAACATGACCTTCTCTAGCTAAAACCTCAGTTGCAATGAAGAATGCTGCAGTAAGAAAAAGCATCTTTAGTAATCGAGAAGATAAATCTGTTGCTCACAGTAGGCATTGTTCTCTTGGGAAACAAGGAAATGGTGAATTTTCTGCACCAGAACAACACAGAGCTGTGGGCTGCCATGCTTCAGGGTTACACCAGGAAACAGTGAAGTCCATAGAACTGACTCATGCTGGAGTTACTATGAATCGTGCTCTTGTCTTGCAGAGCATGACAGAGGTACAAGCCCTTGTCCTAACCAAGAGCCTTTTCTAGACCACCCATAAGGCTGCTTACACAAGAGATGTCCTGCTCAACCAACAGAACTTTTGTTGAAACCAAGGGAAAATCATGACCTAGGAAGGATGTTACCCTGCTGCTGCTGCAGATTTGCCTTCTAGCACACGTCCCCATCACTCTCCCATTTGTGTGTAGCACAGCAAATATCCTGCCATGCTCACCCCCTCATCTGCAGGACAAAGTGGTTATTCCCAAGATCCTCTTAAACTCTTGATCTGGAATCACATTTTTTCAAAGTAGAAAGGTAAGTGTTCAAGCACAATTTAAATAAGAGGACAGGGAAAAGTGTCACAGCTGGAACCTTGCACGGTCACTGGGGTCTGCCCAGTGCCTGGCCACAAGCAGCAAAGGAGAGCTGAGCTCCTGGTGGGGCTGCCAGGGAGCACTGTAGCATCTCTGCAGCTCTGGAGAAGTGAGAAAAATGTCTGTCCAGCATGGTTGAAATGTAAAAGATTTTATACTGAGGTAGGGCTAATGGGCAAGGCAGCTGCAATGTGGTACCCTGCTTGTGCATCTGCTTCCTGTTCTTGTATCTGCAGTCATAGAATCATAGAATCATAGAATAGTTAGGGTTGGAAAGGATCTTAAGATCATCTAGTTCCAACCCCCCTGCCATGGG
>JAOEHY010051601.1:0-13366 GCA_025447955.1 Psilopsiagon aurifrons
GACCAAAATGTACTAAGCAGTAACTAAAACATTGGTGTTATCAGCGCTGTTCTCAGGCCACAAGTCAAAAACACAGCTCTGCACCAGCTACTAAGAAGGAGGGAAATGGCTGCTACTGCTGAACCCAGCACAGTTCCTAAGCAGTGATGTCTGCAGTTTTGCCAGCTAACAGCTGTCTTAGTACTATTATTTCAAATAAGAATTCTTGGAAGAAATGTCTGCTATTTAGTGATAGTCCTGCTATTCTTTTCTTTAGATCTGTCTCGAAAAATATTCTTACTTACCAAACAGATTTTATTATAGCTCTAAAGACTTTACCGCCGGGGGATTAAGTTATATGTGATGAGCTTGGGAAGTTGAAGTGTGCATTGCAGCAGGTTGTTTTTTAACAAAGTCTATGTTCATAGATGCAGAAAGATTAAATGCTTAGTAAATGCAGAGAAGAACGAAACCCAGCAGTGGTTTAATTTTTGGGATGACATAACTGTAAAGAGATAGAGTCTGACTTCCTTTCTACACCGTTTTGGTTTTCTTCTACAAGTATACATGGTTGCAAAACAAAAAGAATGGTTTTGCATGGGAGGCAGTGATATACAAGTATGAAAGTAAAAATTATATACACATGTGAAATGGAAGGAAGCAGGTTTATAATTTTGAAGTTGCTGTGTGGGTTACAAATACATATTGCCAAAATGACTTTGTCTTTGTTATGGCCTGTGAAATCCAGTGTTATGAAGGATCAGGGCACAGGTGTTTGCTTTACTTTGAATACTTATGTACATGCTTATTCTGCCAAGCATATTTGTTTGGAGCTGTCTGAGTTTACAGCTCTTTATTTTGCCCTATTCATCTGTGTCCTCAAGCAGTAAATACAGGACACAGGTGCTCCTCCCACCTCATCAATCAGGCCAGTAGCAGAAAGGAAGTGACACTGCCTGATTCCCTATCCACTTCAGTTTGCTAGATAATATTGCCTTCCAGAAAGTAAATTTAGCTTTCATACAGTGATTACAAAGCTGGTACAGCCAAATTTATCTGTATTATTGTCTGCTGGTCATGCTTCACTTTCCTGTAGCGTAAATGCAGGAGGGTGGGACTGCCTCAGACCTTCTACTAGTAACCTCAAATGCTGTGGTTATGGTTGAGGTATTGTAACCTTTCCATTAATAAGCATGGGTTTTGAATTGCATGTGACTGAGTATTTGAGAAGTCCTTCAATTATGAAATCTTTTGAGTATTCTCTAGCATGAACCTCCTCCCTGGAGTTGAAGAGAAAATTTATTCAGAATGTTTTTATTTAGTGGGAAGTGAAGAAACACAGTTCTTGTTTTCAGGCTTTGTCTTACAAAATTTGATAATGAGATGTAATTCCAGAAGACTGATTAATTTTAAAATCAGGAATATGTGTCTGTCTTCTGATTAACCAGAGGATAGTTACTAATTCAAAGAAATTTAGACTACATGGAAATTCTGTTTATAGGCCGCCTTGGCCTGGTTCAGACCTTGTGGTTCTTAAGTAGATATATCATGTGCAGGCATGTATGGCAACAAATAGTAGAGTATGGTTGAGAAACTGATACTTCAGAAAGGAAGTTCTACAAGGGGTTTAAACTGTAAAGCATCAGTTTGAGTTGGCAAAAGAAAGTTAGCTAAGTGTGCCTCAAAGGGAAAGCATCAAATAACAGGTAGTAAGTATGTTGCCAATCACATGGAGGAGACTTATGCTGTGCATTACATAAAAAGCAGTTGATATGGCATCATTTATTGTTAAATACTCTTAAAGCTTACCACAGCTATTATATTGTGGAGAACAGTCATCCCACTTCAATTTGTTATAAAGAGACAGGGTTGGTCGATTTTGATTTCTGAAAGATAAGGGGTTTCTCATCAGCATGAAACTCATTCTCTCCATATCAGTAGAGGAAATGTTTGTGTTCTATACTAGGCATAACACAGCAGCATTTGCAGACTGGTTCTTGCCAGGTGTTGGCTGTGGTTATATATGGCACAGTATACCTAACAGGCAAGGTGTGGATATGGGCATGTGTGTACAGACATACACGTACCTTCAGGCAAGGAAGTGCCCCAGATAGCACCTATACATGATTTTATCCCTTAGTTCATGACAGGGCTCAAGTCTTATGTATCCCCTGAGCTCATTAGGTATATTTGCCCCTGCAAAGAACCCCTGCAGTACAATACTTAGCTAATGTAGCCAGGTACACAGTGTACCAGGCAAGGGAGACCTCGTTCAAACTTGCACAGGATCATGTTCCCGTATGTCCTGAGTACAGAAAGCTTCTTACTGAATTTTGGGTCTAGGGCAGGCTGAAAAAGCCTTGTTAAAATAGCTGTTGCTTGCTGTCTGCATCAGGCTTGAGTTCTGAGGAGTAAAATAATAAAGAACACGTGTGTGTAATTCAAGTACAAAGGAAGTAGGAAGGAGGATACCAAGGAAGCAAATCCAGAAAATAATGAACAGTTGAGCGTTATAATTACAGACATCTGAGAATGCTTGAGGAATTAAAGGACTCAGAAAGAATTAGCACTACAACCATTCTGAAACTTGAGGGAAGAGAGAGTGTTCATTATGGGTTGGTTGTTTGTTTTAAATCAATTACTTTGCCAAAAAAGCACCTTTATCATAGCTTTCTTGGTATCAAAATCTGCAGCACAGCTTCCACAGGAATCTCATCACTTATTCACAAACTCAGGTGAAATAATGGCTGCTTCAGGACCAAGTTGAGCTTTGATTTACGAAGATCGCAGGGTATCCATTCTCAGAAGTAGTTGCTGCATTTTTTTTTTTTTGAGATTTTCAGCATTCTAAGTATGGTTTAATAGGTATGTGTCAAAATCAATCTAATTCTTTTCCTGCTGCTTTTGACTTGTAAGTGTGGTTTTATACGAAATACTATCTATAAGCAGTTAAAAATGACGTAACTGGAAAGCATTTTATTATGTTTTTTATTAGCTTGTTTGAGGCACTATTAAGTAGTACCTGAGTTTGTGAAAGGTGAATGGGTTTTGACACAGGATGCTCCTAACTCAATAAAGTACTCCATTAAGAATACAAAGTCTTCTTCAGAAACTGTTCATTCTGCTGGCTGGTCTCTTATTTCACATACGAGGTGAGAAAATATTTTTTATTCTTTTACTGCAAGGATCATCTAAGAAATCTCCTGCAGGAAACTTATTTAAGGATTGCTTCACCCTTCTTGCTCCTTTGCTCAGACTCTCTCACAGAATTCCCATACAAAAGGATTATTTGCATTTAAGGATGTTATGTTTTTTGCACTATACTAAGTGGTATTTTTTTGCCAAAATGAAATAATGTTTAAGTGATAATAATCTGGAAAGCTTATGGAAGTGATCAGATAGTAAAGAAGCTTGATCTTTGGTTCTAACATGCCTCTGAAAATTGAAAGCTTCTTCTATCTAAAGAGAAGGCATTTAGAAAGAGAATAGTAAGCAGCTGCAGTAAGGGAAGCTAAAAAGAATAAAAAGAAGAAAACTGCCATTAGAAGAAACAAGTAATCTTAGTTGTGTATTTACACAGTTGTACTGTGGGTGTATTTCCAGAAACTTGGAATTAAGATAGGTTTAATGTCACATGAAATGACATTTGGAGAGTTTTGGTATGGTGGTGTTTGTTTAGGGTTTTTTGTAACTTAAATTTGTAAGTTGTCTAATTAGTATAAATGCCTGCTTCTGCAATGTTTAAATGAAATAAAAGTGCACAAGCTTTATCTTCATGGGGATCAAAAACATATTGGAATATGCAGTTGATAAGTCTGAACATATGACAAGTGACTTTCATGGAGGCTTATGGTAAATATGTCCTCAGAAGTGTGTGCAAACATGAATTGGTGATTTGTATTTCGTTGTGTTTTCAGTTGAAAGCACAGGTGTTTTCTGATGTCAGTGATTATCACATGAATACGCAGGATATGTAAGATACTGAAAGATTGATTAAATTTGTTCAATTTTAAGGACTGAATGTAACTTATTTTTTCTTCTTACTACATCTTCAGGAGAAACCTCACAAAGCTTTCCCTCATCTTCAGCCATATGCTGGCAGAAATCAAGGCTATTTTTCCAAATGGCCAATTCCAGGGCGATAACTTTCGTATCACCAAAGCTGATGCTGCAGATTTCTGGAGAAAATTCTTTGGAGATAAGTAAGTATTAGCATTTTGAAGTTATGATCTGTTATTTCTAATCATAAATGTGAAAAAGAATGATATTTTCAAAATGCATGTTATGGTTCTAAGCATGTGGGTGACTGTTTTAAAGGAAATTTCTTGTCCATGTCTTTAAATTGGCTGAAATTACTGAAGTCATTATTAACTATTTTCTTAAATTTTTATTGTAATATTCTAATTTACTCAAAGAAAGAATAAAAATGTATGGACAGTTCTGTCAAGAGCGCCTACACTTAATCATGAAGAAGACTATGTAGTATGAAGTTAATTGATTTCATTCTACAGTGAAGGGAGTGCTGTGTTTTCACAATGTCCATGACAAAAATCATGACCTTTCACATGTTTTAGGTACATAATTTTACAAATGAAAATTATGAAGTCTGAAATAAGAACTTGATATTGGTCTCATGAGTTGTGTGTTTCCTTATGCTATTGTTGACCTTTTAACCACTGCAGTATTTAAGGGCTTTAAGTAGTTGAAATAATGATTTTTATCTTAGTATCACAGCTTCTTTGTTTCCGCAGCTGTGCTACCTATGACATAGGCACAGGGACTAATGTTTTCTTTTGTTCCGGTTCTGTTACAGAAGGAGGTAGAATAACTGGAGATATGTCAAAAGATTTAATAAAAAGCAGATTTAGGGAAGCTTATTATTCAAGGATGGGCCTTAAGGGATTTCTGACTGTATAAATGTGATTAAATCCTCATAGCAAGTGCAATATTGAAAATGTATAAGTAGGCAGGTGTGGGTGTGGGGTTTTTTGTTTCTGGGAAACAATTCTGTTTATTATACAGATATAAGCTAACAGAACATGCATAGCTTCATCACTTACCCATATGGAATGTAACAGTCATGTCAGATGGAAGGAGGCAAGAGGCTTGTCTATTTTACAGTATAATGGTCATAAAGTCTGATCTCTTGTATGAATTAGGCCATAGCAAGTCACAGAGAAATTCCTGCAACTGTGTTAATATTTTCTGAGCAAAAGCAGCTCTTTAAACTAAGTTCTTCAGTTTTTATTTAGAACACCAGCATAGGAGGTTGGCACTAGTGCTGATTAGTTTGGTTCAGCGTGAATTTGCAGCAGCTTCTTTCTTTCCTTGCTAGTCTAAACACATCTACTGCTAGCTTCCAGCTTTCTGATCTCATTATAGTGTTATCTGGTAGCTTCACTCTTCTAACAAATTTCTTTCCTATCTAAATAACGTTAAGAGTGTGATCAAGTTGCTATATCAGTGTTTCTTTTTGTGTTGGAGGAAAGGAATCTGACCATGCTTTGTATCGCCCATTTTAATGTGAAGATAATCAGCAAAATACCTGCAGATATTCAGATAGTGTTATCTCATGTAATCACTTACATGTTATATAGGGATCTCGATCACATGAGGCTTTTAAAAAGCATGGCAGTCAAAAGAAGAAAAATGGGGCCTGAGAGAAAATGGCTAATGATCAGCCTTGTTCAGTGTTTCTGTTTTCTTGTTTGCTCTTTCTCCCCATTGCTTAGGAGTTGAGAATTTAACTATCCTTGTGATTTTCCACTGCTCCTGTTGGACTCTGTCCCTGAATGACCTTTACCAGCTGTCTTGGTGGGAGATTGTATTTCTATGATTGGGATTTACTGGTCTCTTTTGCAAGCTGATGTTCATATTGTTTCATCTTAATTTCATCAGCTTTCCCTATTGACTATCCTAATCTTTTTGTCTTTTTGTATTTGTGTACTTTCTGTGAGAGATTCAAGTGCTTCCCTTCTAATTCCGTTCCCACTGACTTCTGTCAGTTAGTTCTGGAAGATGGCAGAATAGGATAGGTACTTGGGGTGTCGGATAGTAGGATACTGTGGCACAGTAATAAGTTTTAATCAAAACAACATTGGTAACAAGAATTTTTCAACTGTCATCAGTCCATCTGAACAACAGGTCTCTACCCTTGCGTTTCTCTTGTTCCTACTTGACTCCTGTTTCCTGACTCATTCTCTGGAGTGCTGTTTACTAATCCTCTTCAGGCACGCGGAGCTCTTCCCATGCCTTTTTAGTGCTTTAGCTTTTTTTTCTCCAGATTGTCACTTTTTTCCATAAACTAGATCATTAAATATGAACTCTCAGTATTAATCCTCTGACCTCTCCCCCTGAACTGCCCCCATGTACTTTGATAGGGACTTTCTTGGGGTGGGCAAGGGTGGTTGTGTTTTTTGGATAGGCTTTTTTTTTAAGGGATCTGTGCATGGAAAATATCCTAAAATCGAGGAATTTCGGGGGCATCTAGATTATTAAATGCATAACCTTGGTCATCCTGTATAGCCCAGGAGTGTTTTGAGTTGTCTTTTCAGGTGTTGTACTTTGGGATTAGGTATATCACCAGTGATGAGTGTTCCCAGCTATTTTCTAATAAGCTGGAGCTGGTTTAGTTACCTGTTTGCTAAGCAGTGAACAGTTCATCTGTGCTTGGCAGCCTTGCCCCTATCTCAGGTTCAGTTAATTGTCCTTAAGTAACTGTAAAATGTGTAACAGCATGTGTATCAAATAAACAGATGAGAAAAAGGTTTATTTGGCATTATTTTTAATCTCTTTGTTAAACCAAGTGCCTGAAGCTTTTTAAGCATCAATTATTTTCTAATCCATTTAGCAATACATGGTGGGTATGCCTGTGAGGCATGTTTTTTACAGTGGGCCTGGTATGGCTAATTAGTTTGCAAATATGCTAGTATCACTTCCCTGGAAAATGAATCCAAATGAAGATTTAGGGCACTGGGAACAACAGATAAAATCTGGTTTGAACCTGATCACCTGAAGATAGGCCCCTGGGACTGTCTGAAACCTCTGACTGTGATTAGGTGTGCAGTGCAATGAAGGAGTGCAGGGAGGAGCTATATTGCTTGTTGCCTGTCTTCATCTCTATTTTTTACAAGGCAAGTCTGGACTTTCCTCACTTGTTTGCGAAAAGCAGCCCTTACTTTTAAGTCACTGAGTAATGCAGTTTAAGATTAGAGCATAAGTAAGTAAGCTGTGCTGGATCTTGGCTTCTGGTGGGCAATCTGTTTCACAAGAAATAATTCTTATGTATTGCTTGATCTGGTTGGAAAGGACGGAATTTGGGCTTTTAGCTGAATTTTTGATGTTTTCAGTGTAATATTATCATGAAAACCAACTTCCTGCTTGTAAATGTAACTAATGGGGACCTTTTCTGTAAACCATTTTCTGCCTTGATTTCTTTCTGACATTTTTTTTTCCAACCTGAAAAAAAAACCCTACCCCCCCCCCCCCCAAAAAAAAAAAAAAAAAAAAACACACTTTAAACAACAAGAATGAGGTCAATAGCCATTTATGTTTCTAAGTTAACAGTCAGCTCCTTGGCTTTCAATTTTTGTGTATGTCACCTGCACTTCCATTTACAGAAAGCTGTAAACTGTAATCCACTGAAGAGTAAAATCCAAAAGGTTGAACTCCCAATAGTTCAGTTTGCTGTTAAAACAATAAATCTGTATCTGATTCATTTATTGTTCTTCCCTAATGAATCGGGAGCTTTAGTTTTGTTAGTTACAGTTGTGTGGCTGAAGGCTGGCTGGAAATCTGTGCAGCTGTAACTAAGTTACTCATCCTACTATTGTTATCATAGGATGCAGTCATTCTCTTTGTGTTGTAAGCTAGTCAGGTGTGTATTCACATAACTCAAACTCATAAGCAAAATAAGCAGCTAGGCTATTTCAGATCTCTGATGAGCACTTATCTGCTTGCTCTTTAAATTTCTGTAGAAAACACAGAAGTAGAACTCCGCAAGCAATTTGAATGGCTACATCAGAGCAAGGTGCTGAGTTAACTTTACATGTTCTTGGCCTTCAAATGCCTCCTCAACTTTTGTGTTTCTGCTACACCTCTGTGAAATGTCTAGATAATGTCAGTAGCTAGAGAAGCTTGAATTGGAAGAGAATACTGTGTTGCTTGAAAGGACAGCTAATATGTTGATAATGTAAATCATCAGCCCTGACATAGGCAGAAGGCAAAAAAGAGTAAAATGGCCAGAGCCTTGAAAATTGTGAGGCTTTGCAGCATCACCTGTTTCAGAGAAGAGAAACTTTTGAAGTGATTAGCATGTTTGCCAAGCATCTAGAGATGCTAACCTGAGGTTTAGGAATGTATATGTAGGATTGATAAATCAAGGTGAAAGGTAATCAGATTTTGCTTATCTGGGTGGAAGGAGAATGTGGACAATAGCAGTTTGAAGGATGAAATAGAGGAATTGATTTCTCTTCCAGGGAAAAGCATAATATGTGTCCAAATTCTGAGGTGGGGTGTTCAGTAGAGTTAAATAGAAGGCACAGGATGGTTTTGGTGTGTTGACTTTGTCAAGGAAGCTGACACAGAAAAGCTATCAGGTAGATGAGAGAATAGAGAGCATTTTGGATTTGCTTTGTGAAAACATGGGAATGAGGGAGAGCTTTCCAAAGGCCAAGTGACTGAAGTACACTGATACGGAGCTTTTTGGCATATTCACAGGCTATGAGGAGGAAAAGAGTTTATTATATAAAGGAGTTGTCTGAAGATCTAAGAAATAAATTGTCTTGTACTTTATACCATGGTCAAGGTCAAGATGTTAGGTTAAGGTCTATGCCAAGTAAGAGCTTGAGAAATTCAAAAGCAAGTAACTGGAAAATGCAGGTGTGATTTTAGTATCTGTACTGATTACTGGAATACAAGTACTGGAGCCCATGGTTTTAGGGGAGTGAGTCTTCATCTGTTATTTACCATTATAGCTGTGCTGAAATGATAGTTAAAGGCACAGCTAAAGAGGTATGTTAAGTGGAACTGTGAAATTATAAAGCATGTAATCAGCAGTTAACATTTGTTTACAGGTACTTCAGTAACCCCCAGTGGGTTGTAAATATGCATATAAAACATAATTTGAAAACTTGTTCATTATCATCACTTTATCACTGTATAGATCTTGATGTTAATTAGCCCTGATTGATTGCTCATTCTAATGGCACCTTACATCTTTGACTAGTTTTCTGTTCTGAGCAAAACCATGCAAAATACCACTGGGTACGATCCTGAATGGAAAGTCTGGATGAGATGACCTAAGAGATTTTTTCCAGTCTCTGAGTTTGAAAGCTGCAGTGAACTTATACAGGGCTTCATATCTACTGATACTTGGGATTTGCGGCAGTCTTAGCATTGCAGAATGAATCAGCAGTTAAGTAGAAATGTCCATAGATTTTTTCAGTTCTCATTAATTCCTCCATTTATTTCAATTTAAGGTTTTATTCTTCTTTGTGAAACCTTAAAAAATGAAAGCATTTCTGTTATTGCTGTCAGATAAATTGATTTCCCTCTGCCTTTTAGTTTCTGAGCAAGTAGAAATCCTTGCACTGCTAGTGTCAAACACAATACTGTTTTAATGCTGCGATGCTTCTCCTCACGCACCCCTCCAGCTAAGGCTTGAAATGTATTCATTTTTTATTAGGAATTTAGGAATATGGCTATTGATTTCTTAGCAGCAGTTGAACAGAGTATTTCAGATTAATGTTCTGAATTTTGAGTAGTTGTGGTTCTGCTGTGGTCAGTGCTTTTTGGCTCAAGGTAGAACTGACATAGCCTTTGTGGCTTGGGTTCAGAGGAAAAGCAGTAAAACAGGCAGGCCACAATGCACAGCTTTAGTTGAAAACATTTAGCTGTCAAAGTGAGTCATCAGATAAGCTAGGTCTAAACACCTTTTTGGTCCCCTTTATTTATTACTTGATTTCCTGTTGTTTCTACTGAGGGTGCCTAAGAGCCCTACTGTTGTCTGAATGCTGTAAAAATATGGACTGAAGAGGTGATCCTGGGCTAGAGAGCTTAAAGTATGAGTGTTAAGGGTAGCCAAAGGCAGAGATCTGAGTGCTGTTGCCTTCATCACCATCAAGACAGGTGTTTTAGCTAACAGTAACTTAACAGGGAATAGGGCTTTTAGAGGACGATTCTCCTTGTTGAGTGATGTGGCAATACAGGAATTAGGGTTATTGGTACTTTTGTTTATAAACATGAGCTGGAGGCAGAAGATAACCATTTCCTGGGTGGTAGTGAGAAATAAATCTTGCAACATCTATTTTATACAAGTGAGCGATTAACAAATTTGGCCATCATAGGTTATGTTGTAGAGAAGAGCTAGGGAAGGGAAGTTTGCAAGATAAGATTAATGAACAGAAAAGGACAGTGGTCTTCATGGCTATTCTCGGTGGCTAAGAAGGCAATATTGCACAAAGGACCGAGAAAAGAAAGATGTAATACCATACAAGATAGTGAGACAGAACAGGTTCTTAATGGTGAGGCAGCTTTTTAAGTATAAAAGGATCTCCAAACCATGAGTGTGCTTTGCATCTAGAAATCAGAGCTGGAAATACAGGTAAGTGTATCCCTTTGGGGACTCTTAAAAAAATGCAGACTTTCTGTGTCCCTCCAGGAAGTATTAACTTGCTGTCTCTCCAGCAATGTCCAGTTATGTGACTTTGGAAGTGGATATTTTTGTGATATATTTTCCCCATTTCATAAGGCTCATTTTTATCTTTTTCTTTTTACGTGTTTGATTCATCTATACTTGTTCTGCTTGGTGTTACTCTTTAATGTTTGTATTGGCACGGTATGGCAGAATTTCTTTTTTTCCCTTTGGACTGAACTTCTCAAGTCTTCTGTGTGCCAATTGTGTTAGCTCTGCAGTTCAGAAGCAGTGAAATCACGTTGCCATTCACTTAAAACAGAAGCAGCAGTCCGAAGAGAATGTTCTGTTCAGTGATGGTAAACCAAAATCCACATTGCTCACTGCACATTTGCAAAGAATGTTGTTTCTATCTGGGTCAGTATTTGTTCTGGGTACAGTAATGCCCTTTTCATGTTATGCTTTCTGGCAACGTTTGAGAGAAGTTTCGCAGACAGGAATGTGCACTGTAAATGTAAGTTCCACAGGTAGGTGTTTACTTTCCTTGTGGTTTGCTCTGGATCAAATGGAGCAGAGTCACTTAACATTCCAGAATAGCTTTGTCTCCAGTTCTACTGAAGTGCTGCGTTCTCAATATTTGCTTCCTTTCCAGGGTTTTTAATGTATTTCACTTCATAATAATGCAGCAACATCAGGAAGTTTCACAAAATCCTATTTACTCGTGATCAGGACAAGAGGGAAGTCAAGACCTAAATTCTTCTGTTGAATTGCTTCAAAATTACATGCTGGTCACTAGTCCTTCACCCTTAGGCATATAGAAGTTGAGTGGGTGGCGTTTAAAACCCTTCTTTGAGATCACTTCCTTTTGATATGTCAGTGACATTAAGATAGTAACTACATACCACCCTACATAGAAGTATTTTTTTAGAACCTTATGCTTCAGTTAACTCTTTTGAATTCACCCTTCTTCAAGTATGTTTATCAGTTTTACTGTTGCAGAAGCAGGAATCAGTAGTGTCATTTTGAGGGCTTGGGGGGGAAAAGTGGCTATTTTTAGGGTTGATAACAGGACTCCTTAATGAGAAAACAGGGTTTGAGCAAAGTATGGTCACTGTGTAGTACCAGCCTCTCACCTGCGATACTCCCCAGAACTTTGCCTCCATGGGGGTCATGTGCACCCTACTGCAAGGAATAGCTTATGTAACTATGATCACATATGTGACATACTGAGACACTGAGCTTCTTTGGCCTAATTCTGTAGAGAACTATTGTTACCAGGATGTCAAATAGCATCTTTCTGATGTGCTGTAGCAGAGCTGACTAACTCAATTAAACAAGTGTCTGCAGGTCAGCCTAACAGCATGAGGCATGTGCAGACTACCTGCCAGCATCCTACTGCAGGGTATCATTAGGGCAGGATGCAGCAAACATTACAAGGAGTAAGATCACTGAAAATAAGTATTTATAGGAAATACCTTTTGTGGTTCAGGAGCTGAATGCTGGAGGCAGTATTTCACTGCAAACAGGACCTGTTTTTTTCTTTTGGGCGAGGTTGTTGGGTTTTAGAGTGTTTTATTGTGTGGGTGTGTTTGGGTTTTGTTTTGTTTGTTTATTTTGGGAGGTTTTTGGGCTTTTGTGCATTTAAAGAAAAGAAATATGTATTTAAACAACGATCTAAGCATGCTGTTAACTAGGTTGGTCCTAGTCTCAACATCAGTTTGGTTGGTTCTTTCGCTTTTCCCTTACTACTGCCTCTGATACCACTTGAGGCAATTAAAATAACTCTAAGGATATGAATAATGAAAAGATGCCTTCAAAAGCTGTGTATGCCCTAAAATACAAGAAAGCAATACCAGTGAAACATGAACTCAAACAGAAACTCAACTTGCCAGCCACCTACGAAAGCTGCTTTCACACCCTCGTCACTGCGGGAAGCATTCTGCATGTTCTTCTCCTAGACCTCTGCCTGAGGAGGGTGTTTCTCATGGTGCCTGAAAGGTCACCCGATTTCAGTGCTGTGGGAGCCGGAGGAAGGTCTCAGAATCCTTCATCTTGTTGAAACTCAGTAATGCCCTCATATTGAGTGTGGTCTGCCTGCAATGAGACACTAGGGGAGTAATGATCCCTCCCTAGCTGATGTTGTTCCAAAGTATTTAAGAATGATAGCTGTATAAAAGTAGTAGAGTATAGTACTAGTTTAGTACTTTCATAGTAGTATAAAAGTAGCTACTGAGAAATAGAAGTTCTTGTGTTCCAGCAATCAATTCTTACCTTTATTTAAGAAAGTGAAAAATAAAAGACCTGTTCCATATAACTGCAGAAAATACCTGCTGAATTTCGTGAGCTTTAACTTGGAGCTACCACCTTTCCAGTTACTTTTTCTTGGACAAATCCCACAGAACAGATTTCTATGTTATTTCGTTAGGTCATTGTTCATTCCCCCAGAATATTAGCCAACAGGGCTCTCAAAACATATTCTTGTGAAGCTATTTGTTTTGGGTTTTGTTGGTGGCATTTTGGGGGTGCAGGGTATTAATAAATACCCCAAATCCTACGCATTAATTGCATGCAGAATGGGTTCTTAAGGTGTAGTATGGCTGTAATCATTACTGATAGAGTCTCTGCTGGTTTTCTTTTAAGGGATATTGTTTCAACCATTTAAAAAGAAATCTGAACAAAGCAAACCAACCCCTCAAATATTCCTTGCTCCAACCATCTTTCATCCCCAACCCCACAACTGTCCCTTACCCCCCC
>JAOEHY010051602.1:0-79606 GCA_025447955.1 Psilopsiagon aurifrons
ATCTGAAGGGGGCCTATAGGGATGCTGGGGAGGGACTCTTCATTAGGGACTGTAGTGATAAGACAAGGGGTAATGGGCTCCAACTTAAACAGGGGAAGTTTGGATTGGATATGAGGAAGAAATTCTTTACTGTAAGGGCACTGGAATGGGTTGCCCAGGGAAGTTGTGAATGCTCCATCCCTGGCAGTGTTCAGGCCAGGTTGGACAGAGCCTTGGGTGGCATGGTTTAGTGAGAGGTGTCCCTGCCCATGGCAGGGGTGTTGGAACTGGATGATCTTAAGGCCCTTTCCAATCCTAACTATTCTATGATTCTAAATTAGTGATTTTACCTGCAGTGAGGACCTGTCAGAAGCACAGTCCTGGTACGCAATCTATTTATGCTTCCAGGATAAAATGACTGATGTCCCTATGCATGGGGACTTGGTATTTCCTCTGGACAATGCAATCTGGGAAAGACTTGAGCTCCTGCTTTATGCTAGAGCTTCTCTGCTGCTGTACTTCTTGCTTTTTTTGCCAGAGGTGCTGAGGAAGATGACTGCACTACCTTCTTTGAGAACTCTGTCCTTCCTGATCAGTGTAACATTAGTCATGTGTAGGACACTGATGACAGCAGTGAAACTAAAATAAGTACCTATTCAGGTAGTGGAATTTCACTCAGATCATAAACGTCTTCATTACAGATACTGGAAAATATTATAGAATTTCCATTTACAAACACATGCATGGCATATTCTAACAGCGTACATCAATAAATACACTTGATAAATAGTTGGGATTGATAGAATGTTTGGTTGGTGGAAGTGTATCTCCTCCAGTAACACATTTTGACAATTTGAGTGACCGGTTTGCCTTCTGAAAGCAGGAGACCTGCAAGATATGCGAGGATGATAAAGTACTCTGTTTACGATTAACAGTCCCCATCCCAAAAAATACTTCATTAAATTAGTATCGTAATAGATTATGACAGAAGAAAAAGACTCAGGGGACCCTTGGTTCCTCCTGTAGTCACTTCCATATAAGTGAGACAAGCAGGACTCAATTCCCCTTTGGGAGATGCCATAAGATAGATTGCATTCTTGACACTGAGGCCATGACTGAATGTCTCTCCTGGGGGGCTCCTTCTCTCATAGTAGGCAGAACTGCAAATTTTCTATAGCAGATCAAAATTTACTCTCTGTCGTCAGGGTTAGGGTGACAGGTGGTAGTTAAAGGCGTGTTCCAGCAGAACACGACATTGTTCTTATCGTAATAAAGAACATTTGTAGCTGGCTCTCAAATTGGTCTTCACTTCTTTCCTGCGTTCAAGGGCAGCTACAAGGGACTCAGTTATCTCACTAAAATTTCTCTAACATGCCATACAAGAAAACTAAAAAATCCACCATGCCTTTCTGAATCATATTCTTTCAAATGCATTATCACCTTTTGAAAAGACAGCAGTCCTCCTTCTCTCTGGAGAGATGACATTTCATCTCCAGGTGAGGCAATTACAGAGCTGATTGCAGGGGATGGAAACTGCTGCACCAACTCCCTGTTTAAGAACTTGATTTGTTTTTATTTATATTTGATGTGTGGTTTATTTAGCTTTTTCATAACTAAATGCAATTCATGCTCCATTGGGAGGTTTCATGTGAACAAACCCTCTTTTGTTGTTGTCTTGGGTAAATGCTGATAATGGGAAGTATTAGAACCTTTTGTTTTTCGATTGGGAATTGGAGTGTGATTTTTAGTGTTGCCTCTCATAAAAATCAATGCATTCATTCTCAGGCACAAAAATGATTTTGGATCCAGACCCAATATATATGTTTAAAGGAGCACACAGGAAATTTTCCAGCACTCCTGAAATGTTTGGTATTTTTCCATTCACAATGTTGTGCCACTGTTATTCCCATCTATCACTCATTCATTTTACCATCCTTGCAACTGCTTTGCTAGCTAAGCTTCTTCTCTATTAACTGCAAAGATCACAAGGCTGAGTTAAAATGTCTCTTCTTTACTGCCAACCTTTTTAGTCTACAAAAAAGTAACCCTGAGTGACAGTTAACTGGTCAGCTTAGTCTTTGTGTCACAAGCACATTAGAATACCCCAGCTGAAGAGGTATCTGATTTCTATTTTGGGTTCCTGTGCCTGGAGTCTGTGGATTTTAAAGTTTCCTCACCCTGAACACTTCAAGGACACTCTGCATTTGCTACCATACCACATGGTCTCCTGTGGAATGGGCACCTAAGTGTGTCATCCCCTTTTTAGTCTGCCCTTGTTGCATTTCCATGTGTATCTTAAATCCCTGCCAGTCAGGTTAGAAGCACTTGTAGCTCCATAAATTTCACCATAGCAACTTCAAAATAATAATTCAAAAGTCTAATATGTCTGTTATATTTTGTGGGGAAAATGGAGCTGTTGAGGGCATCCTACCAGGGTGGAGTGCAGAAGAAGGTGCTGCCAGACTTGGCAACCAGGAATGCTGCAGTGCCATGAGCAGCATGGGCAGGAAACTGCTCTAGATTGGGAGACTGCAGGAGCAATGCTGCATCACAGTTATGCCTCATAAAGACCTCAACCTAATCCATACTAGCCGAGAAGAAAGCACATATGCTGTGCAGTATGTGTGGCTCACATACATAAAGAGACTGGTATGATTAGAATAATGATAAGAGCAGAGATTGTCAGGATATCCATCAGCTTCTTCCGCAACTTTAACTGCAAATGATTGAGCGAATTATTTAGTATTCCTTTTGGCTATTGGGTTTTCAGATCTCTGCACCTACAGGAGGGGTGGTGGTTGGATGCTTTGTTTACCCCCCAGTGTTTCTGGTGAGCAGTGTGATCACTGCAGCCCAAGGACTGACGCAGTCAACACTGGCATGCACAAACATCTGTCCTAAAAGTAACTCATTCTTATTATCAATCAGGGGTACAGCTAGCAGTGTACCAATCTAGCCCATAATTAGCAGCACTAATTAGTGGGGCTTCAGGCTAGGCCTAACTGACCACTTTGGCAGCAAATACAACAGGCAGCTTTAGCTCTTCATCTAGGGCTGAGAGAAGTACAAAATGTACTTGGAAGGTGATGATGGCAATGACATTTTGTAGGAAAAATGTACAGAATAGAGGATATTATTTACATTTTTCATTATCACAGGTACCTCAACATCAGTAAGTCTAAACAGCTGTGCTGTTTTGAAGCTATGTCTTCTTGCTGACACTGCTGCTTCTCCATCAGTATGTCCGCTACATCGCCAGTGCTTTGCGACATTTTCCCCTCAATACTTTAATCGCGTCGAATTCAAAATGTTTCTGGTTTTGTCCCTCATCTCTTTTTCTGACTTCAACAGATCTTTTGCAATATTTTTGTCATCTCTGAAGTTTGATTGGCTTCCAAGGCAGCACCATCTGCCTATTTAACTAATATGCGTCTCATTCCTCTCTTCCTGATCACTAAAGGTGATGTTAAATAAGAACAGTCTTAAGACAGATTCCTCTGCTATCTTTTTTAGCTTCATCTGACAATTTGATGCTTCAAAAATCTATCGTTACCCATTGTTTACCATCAGTCAGCCAATTTTCTGGCCAGATATGGTGCTCATATCCAGTTCTATCAAAATCATTTATTTTCTGGGCAATTTATATTCACTACAGAAGAAAATTAATCCTGTGGTAAGATAGGTGTGATGAATTGCTTTCTGCTGGTGCTTTTCCTCTCCACTGATAATAGAATAAGGTCTATACTCTACCTTAGCTCCATAAAACTTTGCTAGATTAATATAAATGTCTGTTTCTCTCCTACTTCTCTAAGATACTTCATGGCTATTTTCTTTCTGATTTACCTGGAGAATTCAGTAGTGCAAAATGATGTTACTGATATCAGGCTTTCTCAATTGAATAAATCTTACCACATTTTATATTATCACTGATTTATTTGAAAGTGTATGATAGAGCATTAATAAATAGTAGCATGCACTTAAAGTATATGTAGTTTGCTCCAAAATTGTTACTTCAGCAGCAGACATTACCAAAGTTTGAAAGCAATTTATTGACCTAGATAACAATCTCTGTGTCTAATTGAAACATTTATTATTCACTTAGTAATCTTTTATGAGACATTAAGAAAATAAATGGAATATGAAGTGTGACAGCAAGTTTTTCAATAACTTTTACACTAAAAGGACAAAAAAAGCCCTAACTCTAATCTGTGCCTCAGGTTGTACATGAAGTCATAGCAGCAGTCATTGCAGCAGCACCAATTTATTATTATCCTTACTTTCAGCAGAACACCTGAACCCAGCATGTGAATGATTTACATGTCTAGTTAGACAAGAAAGTGATGTTGTCTTACTAAGCTCTGGGGCTGAAAGACTCTGATGAAGACCTTATACTCACCATGGAGTGAAACAAAAATGAAGAGGCAAAAACACACAGCAAAATCCCCCTCTAATACTTCCTACTTTATTTTTGCCTCTAGCCTGTTTGAACTGGAATTGTCCTAAAGGTCACATCCAAGGAAAGAAGATCCTAACATTCTTTTTAGTAAAAGTATGATTTCAAGTAGCCTTTGTTGTCATCATGACAGCTGGTAGAAAGCACAAGGAACCCTTCTCTCCCAAAAAAGCTAGAAGAAGAAAAATGCACAACGTGCTCTGGTTTGAATATATTACAGACACTGCATTGCCAGCACTCGAGCATGTTTTTCCCTGGAGGATTTTCTTTTCAGAGTTCCCCATGGCATTTGTCATTATACAAGTATTCTTTTTATATTTACTCTGGTTTTGCTAACTGCTACATGCAAAGGCAAGAAATTTGTCAGTGTAAGTAAAAGTCCTTCATGCAAAAAAGCCCATCAAAACATGACATTAGACAACAAAACCCAGTAGGATCAAGCACTAATGGTTCTGGGTTTTGTAGTATTAAGTCTTCTTCTCAAAATCAAGACAACAGTGGATTGAAGAGTTAAAAGAATATGTGCTTTGAAATAAAAGTATTTTTCTTTTTGTTTTCTAACTTTCATGGATCTACAATACAAACCCCTTAGTTCTATGACTAGCATAAACAGACAGTTATTGTTGGGGGTATAGCCAAAAACTGAGACATGAAGATAGGTATGGAGTTTGAAAAAGTCTCACACTGTAAACTATTCAAGACCTAGTAGCCAGTACGGAACTGTTCATGTTTATTGCATGGGCTGTCTTATAGGAAGAGGACTCCAGCATTCAGTGCTCCTCTTTAAGTGTTCTTCATCCATATGTAGAAATGTTAATAAGAAATAGCTTCTTGAAAATCATCTGAGTTTGATTGGTTGCCAGCTCTTGACATCATGGCCAGGAGCTTCACGGCAGCATTATCCAGTGCTTCCTACAGAATAGGGCATATCCCCCGCTGCTTGCTATAGTCAGTGGAGTTTAGAGCAGCAAGGAGACACCTTTTGAATCATCTCCCAGTAGTGATCCAGGGATGAAATACTGCTGGCATGATACTGAAGGACAGGAATCCACCCCTGCTGGGAAGATGACTTCTCAGCCAGCAAAGACAGCCTGGTGCTAAGGGGAATAATCATGTAATCTAACTCCTTCACAAAGACTCCAGGTTTCATTTTAAAACTGCTTTTCTCCCATTTGATAGTTAAAAAGCTTCAGTTAATTTCCATCTTAAATCTATTCATGATCAATTTATGCTGCTTTGCTCCTGTGCCAGTGGCACCATTAGTTCATAGAGTTCTTTTCCTCAGTTCATTTATAAAAGGAAAACAGATTTCCTCTTTGAAATGCTTGTTGTAGACAAATTTCTCAGTCCACAAGTTATCTGTCCTGCGCATCTTCAACTTGAATGAAGCTTCATTGACCATGAGAGAGAAGAAGCACACCTAGGTATCTGGCACCTCACATAATAATACTGGTCCTTTTATATCAGCAGGATATACATGTTCTGCTATCTCCAAAGATTAGGTTTGTCTTTTTATAGCTGAGTAACACTGGGGGCTTAGAGTTCACTTGCAGTTTGATTGATGTGTCAGGTCAATTTTTAACACTGCTGAATTCTCACACCTCAGCAGGAACTCCTGTTACATACTCTAAGATGTGTGTAATGGTTTTACAATGTTAATTTATGGTAATAAAACAACATGTAACAAATAGACTTTGCAGTTTACACTATTGCATTTATTTTCATTTCCATTATTCCAGTGCCCAAAGTCATCTAATTCTTAATCTGTCATATGCTGAGCAGCTTCTGCAATGAAGATGGTTTCTCAACTTTGTGCTATTAGCAAATTAAATTTGCATGCTGAAACTTTTTTTGTTTGCAGATATTAACAAAAAAATTAAATCTGATTAGCCCTAAGGATGATCTTGAGTTTTCCTGGTAAAAAATTATTCAGGATAGCAAAAACCAAAACTGATTTTAGGGTTCTAAAGGAGCAAGAAACTAGCAGATTAAACCTAATGTTGATAAATGCAAAGTAATGCGCATGGGGAAAACAACACTAAATACACATATACAAAGATAAGCTCTAAATTAGCTATTATCACTCTGCAAAGAGATCATAGAGTCGCTGCAGATTGCACAACAAAGACATCTGTTCATTGCCCTGTGGCAGTCTGAAAAGGTAAACAGAATGTAAGGTCTTAAAGCAATCAAGAGCAGTAGGGAAAGCAGAACTGTGCCCTGAATAAGCCTAAGATTTGCCTACATCTTCAATACTGCATGCATTGCAGGTCACTGTGTCTCAGAATGAATTAGACGAAAACTAGTGAAGATACAGAGGAGGGCAACAAAGACAATCAAAGACGCGGTACAGCATCTGTCCTAGGAGAGATTAGAATAGACTAAAAGTCTTCAACACCGTAAAGAGGTGGCTGGAAGAAGTGATATATTTATATAGAATAGTGGATGGCAGGAAAAGGTGAATAAGGAATGATTATTCTCTCTTCCCCTGTGAGAGGAGCTCAGGAGCATCAAATGAAACCATGAGGCAGAATTTCTGTAACAGACAAGGACGAAGTAAATGCTCCCTGCTATCTTACATGAACTGCCAATACGCATATACTCATAAAGCATGCACAAGAACAGCATTTTCCAGTTTTCTTTAGATAAGTAGAATTCATTAGATGGATAAGTGCTGTGTTTTGTGAGTATGACTTCCTTGGACATTGTTGATACTAGTGTTACCTTAACTAGCTAAAGCTTTGCTTTTTCTTTTTAAAGGAGAAGTATTCCATATAGATTGTATAGGCAACCATTTGATTTTAAATGGAGTGCATTCTTTCATATCCCCTCTTTCCTTTGCATTTGGAATATTTCCAGCAAACTCTTAGTAAGCAGTTGTCAATCTCGGCTGTGACTTTGATACAGTACCCATAAAATTTGCAGGACACAAATTAGTATTAGCAGGACATCTTCTGTTCATCAGGAGATCAGTTGTCACTTTCAATGACACGTACTGCCACTCAATTCCTTTCAATTATCCTACAGGAAGAAAAACATGAAAAGGCTGCTAAGGTCAGCCCAAAAAGAGCGATCATCTGGGGCATTTTAGTTCTGTATTTGTTCTTTTTTATTCCTAATTGTCAGAAGCAGCTGATTCTTCCAGAATCCCCTAGGGATGTTTTAAGTCAGATTATGAAAACATTTATACTGACAGAATATGCTGGCAATGGGGACCAAACCTTGCGTGGGTCCCGCTGTGCAGGAGGAAAACTCCAAGGATTTGCTAAACCCATACTGCATACAAAAGCATAAGGTTTACCTAGCTGTCAAGAGGCCTCTAGTCATTCCCAGAGAGAAGCACAGTAGACTCATCTCCCAGTTTGTCTGTCAAATGCAGGGATGTGTCTGTGCCACAGACTCTAAAAGAAAGAAGACCATAGGAATTGTAAGTGGAAATTTTACCTAAATACCACTTTGTTTGAGCAGAGACCAGAAGAAAAAGCACTTACAATTAATTCCTACCTACTTGAAGCCAAAGAGGAATTTTTTGGGGAAAAGTTATGAAAGTTTCAGAAAAACTTCCTCAGTTGGTTGGAAATTCTGGCATTGTAGCTATGTAGCTTACTTAAAAGGTCGACGAGAATCTCATGAATAAAACCTAGCGCTATAATGAAAACTTACTATTTAAAATTTCCCTGGCTTTCGCTGCTCAAAACTGATTAAGAACAGAACTGCAGCTATCCTGTAAAATGCTTGTAAATGAGTCATCTTCTCATCAGCAAAGCCCTGAAAGTTCAGATGCAATTGCCTAGGAAGGAACATTTTCGAACCTATGGCATATCAGTTGGAAGCTGCTGATAACTACCAATCCACAGGAGGGCCCTGCTGAAGAAAAACCAGCTCAGATCACTTCGCTTTTAAGATTTCCCCAGCTGACTGATTAAAAAGTCACAACAGAAAATTCAAAGGTCACATTTTCTCAAGTGTTGTTGTGAATCCGCTGTCTGAGCAATTAGATGAGATAAGGCTGCAAAACGTTCAAGCGCTGTGAGATTAGATTTAGAATTGCAACTTTTTGCTGGCTTGTTTTCTTTCTCTTTTTAAAGAAACAAAGTAGGGACAGTTTTTCTTTTTTAAATTACAATTGCATTTGAGGAAAAACCTTACTGGAGCGATGCCACTGCCAGGGGGGGAAATACTCTTTTACTAGATTTGCTATTTTGCTTGAGGAACCAGTCTAATTTATATCAGCTAAGAGCACATTTTAAGATGAATTGAAAGCAGAAAGATTTACCTGAGTTTATGCTCTCATGAATCTCTTTTAGATATCCCTGAAGAACAAAAATGAAGGTCAGTTTTGCTGTCTATAGAAGCCAATAAGAAAATTCGAAAATGATAAATTTTGCTATGGATGATAACTAAGAAAAGATTGAGGATTTTGATCCACATCCAGCAAAATTTTTCTTTTGCTATTATAAGGCAATATGTTTAGTTGCTCCTGGACATAGCAGCTGAGAATTGGACTAGTGGTTTATTATAGTACCTAAGGGAAAACCTTTTGAAATAGCTTGTGTGGAAAGATGTTCACGGTTTCTTCTTGGCTTTTTCTCCTGACTCATACCATTCTTGGGTATAATTAGAGGGGTTTTGTTTTAATTTCTCAGATGTTGACTGTGGACTACTCATGTCAATGGAGATGGTAAGGAGTTGTTATAGGTGTATTCTGGACATGAGAAATTCGGATTCCTGGAAAGGCAAGCATGGTGGGAGGTTGGAAAAAGCTTGCCAAGACACATTAGTCTGACAGAGGCATGATTTGCTATCAGGTTTTGCTGCATTGTGCTCGGATATACAAACAAAGTGGGAATCCTGAGTGACAGATTTACTGGGACAGCCTTGAGAGAGAAGCTCAGCAGATACATGGCAACAGTGAACTTCTGGGACTGAACAGAGCATTACACTGAAGCAGAGGAAAGTCTCCTGAGGAGGCATTAGCATGCCTCTAGAAACATGCCCTGTTCAGAGGGAATTGCACAGCCAGTTGCAGCAACAGGTACCCAGACTTTGTGTCACCTCTGCTGCAGCATCGGGCACATGTGGGGAGAGGCAGGAAAAGGGTGCAGGAAGAAGGAAATGTGGGCAGCAATAAGAAAAGCAATTCTTTCAAATAAATAAGAACCTTAGGAAAAACATGAAGCAATTTAGAAAGGTGCTCTGTAGTGTGACCCACAGTCCCACGATCACCAGCAGAGCTGCAATGGGGCAAAGGTCTGTGCTTATCATCACCATGGGAAGAAACCTGTTTGGTCCAAAACTCTTGTAATAAGATGAGAAAGGCTATTTGGCATGCAATAGACTCAAGCAGAGATGGAAAAAGGGAAGCCTGTCTTACTAAAATGAAAGATTTGCAGAGCAAGAAAATATTTGCATTCTTTTTTTACAAGTTTTATCTTTTATTATCAAATTTTATTTGTATTTTTCATTATCAAAGCAAGAAAGCAAACAAACGTCCCAAAATCCCACCTGGCTGCTCCATCTTCATTGAATTACTGACATACATCCTGGCTGAATTAGGATGCAGATATAAGACCTTTATTTTAAACAGCATCACAGTTAACTGCCACTGTTTTATTCTATCAGGAGCGGGTTCTTCCATTTTTAAGAAGCACTATCTCAAGCCTGCAGCACACATTTCATGGCAAGAGAATGTCTCATGAGAGATTTACTCTGGGATACCTTAAGCTCTACTGGAACTGAGAGAAAGCAGTTTCAAAGGCAGTTTGCTTCTCAGAATTTTGTTTATTTAAGTCTGTGTTTTCATTTGCCAGTTTGGAAAAACAGTGAAACCAGTTTAAATTTTAATCAAGCAGTTTGAATGGAGGTGGAGAGTAACCCATTTAGAAATTGATGGCCAGGTTCTAAGGAGGTGTGAACAGTTACTTCCCTTTCTGCAGAGATGCCAGGAGGGTGGGAAATACGAACCTTCCTAGGAAAGAAAAGCGTAGAGCAAAGAAAAGCCTTTGCCAGAGTGGCAGAGCCTGGGAGCAGTTGCAAGCAGTGGGATCGTCCTTATGGAAGCAGGCAGATCAATAGGGGGCAAAGAACACAACCATGAGCTTGCTGGGAAGGAGACATGGGGACAGACACTTCCTTGGCTGTTGAGATGCCAAAGATGGCTGTAAACAAGATTGACACCAGAGACCCGAACATTCATGGCCCAGTGGGCTAGAAAACCCTTGTAATCTGTCCTTTTAGCTCTAGGAGGCTTAGGACATCATCAGTATTTGTTTAGCACAAGTAATTAATACTCCAAAGCATCACATAGGCCCGTCTTGAGGACAATGTTCTGAACCCATTTCAGATGGCATGAGCCAATGGCTATCGGGATGCCCGCTGCCACTGTTGCTGCTCATGCAAGAGCAAGACTTGGAAACTACTCTCAGACTACAGGACTGGACATCTTCCTGTTCAAGCCTGTGTCTAGGAAAAAGATGAAACATCAGGACAGCCCAAGGGCATTACAACTGTAAGGTACAACATTGCCTGCTTAAGTACTTTCAGATTCCCCACTAGCAAGAAAAATATCTCTGTAAAGCAATATTGAGCTTTTATTTTTTCATTTAATATTTTCAGATGCTAACAAATCCATATTGATTTGGTCCTGTTTGCAATATGAGGTGATTAAGATCTTTCCTATCACAAGAGTGCTGAGTTTTTCCTATGTAGCATATTACAGTAGCACTTGACTTGTCAGGAATATTCTTTTATTTCTGCTTTATGAAAGAATTCCTATCTTCTAAACACTCTGATCCTCCTGAAACAACCTCTGTTTCAATTATTAGAAGTAACCTCTTAGACTCATACAATTAAAGATGAAATTATTTGAGAATTGCTGGTTGGAGAGACTTCAATCTTTCTGCTGCTTTTTTGAGCAGTGACACTGAAATCAAGCTGGTATGATGCAGAGCCACCCCACCAATTCTCCTCAAAGCAGGATGCTTTTCTCTATACAGCAGTCTGGCATTGCCAAGAGTGATAGTCCTCGAAATGGAAACCTGGCTCCTCTTTCTCGTTCACAGCCTCAATGCAAAGCCCTGCCTTCTTGCACTGCTTAACTCTGCAATCTGTAGAAAGGACCTCAATGCTCAGCAGAACCCAATGTTCCTGAACAAAGCTAGAGCAGTTCCCTTCACACTCCAGATAGATAGATATAGTTTCTAAATCCATCTGAAGTCTTGGGACTCTCTTTGCAACACTGGGCAAAAAATTGCAAATAATTTCACTTGACAAATGCAGAAATACAAAGTGTTGCATTTTGCTGTTCTTAAGAACATTCTGAAGTTTCATTCTGCACTTTCCAGACGTCATGTCTTCTGAAAAGATATTTATCAGTACCTGAAAATGACATACTTCATTTTGCATCAAACCAAGGAAACCAACACCATGATTTGCCCCCAGTTTATTTATTTATCCAAGAGAAATAGATAAATAAAAGAAAAAATAGCCTCCAATATTTCTTCTTTGTTTTGAATTTTTACTTTTTCATCCAGCAATGCACAAGAATTGAATATCTGCTGAGTTCTTAAGGTGGGTGCTCTCCAATTCAGCGTCGCCAGCTTTGGGATTTTATGGTGAATCCTACCTTGTTTACTAAATACCATAAAACTTCAGTTTCTTGAAGCATCCAGTCAGGTAAGAATCTCAGCTTGTTCCTTCAAAAGCCTTTTCAAGATCTCCCGGTGTCCTTGGAAAGGCTGGGAGCATGGTTAAGTGCATGCCATTGGTTTCGTATCTACAGGCAAACTAAATTATCCCCAATGGATTATATTTCCAACAGCAGCTTTGAAAACAGGGGTTGGACCAGAGAGTCTCTAGAGATCTTCTCCAACATATAATCGCTTTGATTCTCTGATGCCTTCACTTCACAGGATAGTCTGTCTGAGGGTATTTTACAGTCAGGCTCAGGTAATTTTAAGTGTTTATTGTTGATGTTGCAGCTCCCACAGATTTCAGCGAGAGCTGTGGATGCTCAAACCCAATTCTTAGTGTCAAATTGCCATCTGCAAAACTGTTTCTCTCTGTCACAGGGCCTTGATGGTCGCTGAGAGTAAAGACATGTCTGTATCACGCACTCTTCATGCAAGATTTGGGAAGAACATAATTACAACTCGCAGGGAGTTCTTTTTAGCTGACAGAATGGTTTGCTGTTCAAGGTGGACATCCTGATGTCTTTTTTCTTTTCATCATGAAATTATTCTGAAATCTCCTTAAACACTAGGAGGACTGAAAGCTAACATTGTGAAGCTTTTGTAAATGTCTGGTGAACCTTGGGCCATGAGCAGTAGTTAGGCACTTCTGTCTTCATCAAGGCTGAACTTAGGTTGTGAGCAAACCACTCACAATAGCAAAGCAAAGCTAAAAATAAGAAAGAAATATGCCTTTAAAAGTCCCCTCAGCCTAGGTCAAGAGTTAAGGACACTAAATGAAGTCAGACTTATGGACAGAATCAAAGAGAAAATAGGCTAAGGTTAAAGAACAAGCTAAAATGCATTAATCAGGCAAGAGGTTAATACTAAGTAAATACAGCTGCTGGCAATTCCTCCAAAAGCTACAAATCCTAACATGTATCCTTCTCATGGTCACTGACTGGGTGGAAACCTTTGAGTCTGTATTTTTATATGCAGTTGGCTGAACCAGAATAGATGTGTAATTGCCGCTGCAGTGACCACTCCTCTGACACAGATTTCTGATATGGGTGATGGGACAGTTATGCATTGTACAACCCCATCTGCCACACCATGGGCATTTACTTGCTTTTTTGTTTCTCTCCACTCCATTGGTCTGTATGGTATCAAATTAATTTCAGGCAATACTTAATTTTGATTTAGCAACAATTGCAATTGAAGAGAGAGGCTGGCAAAGAGCTGAAACAACAGAAGTCATCCTTGACTCCTAACAGCCTGATTCCAGCCTCTCCCTCCTCCATACACAAGGATTCTTAGGCAGCTCTCAGCCCAATAGACAGCCTCTGGAAGGTTATCTCCACAGCAGGTACTGAAAGTGAGGGCTGGGAGAGAATGATGCTTTCCATTATATACTTGATCTGCAGGTTAGTCGCTTCACTATTATTGCATTTAATTGTTCTCATTGAAATGTGTCTAATTGCTTTTCTTTTTACCCATTTGAGTAGTATTAATAATAATAATTATACCAAGATCTTTAAAAGAGCAGAATGTGAAAAAGATGTTTCTCATGCAAGCAGGTGAAAAAAAGTGACTTCTAGGATGAGAAATGCCTCTTTCCTGCATGAATACTTGCAGCTGACACAGCTACTACCTTGTGTAAGTCACTGGCTAAATGTGGGTGCTGGTAGTTGAATGACCAGCTGCTTTATTTTCCCACTATGAACTGAAATAAAGGATTTGCAAAGTTGTATGCTGATAGTATACACATTTCAATATAGCCACATGCATATTCATGAGTGAAAACTGCTCTGCTTCTTAATAGCAGCTTATAGCTAAATGCCAACATCCTTATCCAGAAAAATCTCTCATTTAGCTGGGTGGGAGATCTGCCCAAACTCAGGCGTTCAGGAACTGATTTTAAATGCATACCACAGAAAACAGTTTCCTGATCCTCTTCACCTCCAGCAGTAGATGAGCTCTTAGAAATACCAAAATTCAATAGTTACAAGTGTATTTTTGGAGCTGCAAATAATGCGGTCCGGAACAATAAAAGCTCTTCCTCCAGAAAAATCCTCTGCTGCACCACACAGCTTTTCCAATGGCTTGGTGTCTGGTAGCCGTACAGCCTGCTGGGCTTGCTGCTTGCTTATTCATCCATTGGCCAGGACAGAGCCTCGAGGTGTTGGCAAATGGGAAATTTCAGGACACCAGAGTGCACATTTCCCAAGTCCCAGCTTGCTGTTTTGCAGGGTACTAAGTGATACTTCTGTATGGAAAAGGGCACTGAAAATTTGAGTCATTGGAAATGCAGTTCAGAAGCAGCATTTCCAAAGGGAGCAGCAGTTTTCAGTTCACTGCTTTTCTTTGTTAGGCAGGGAGAAAGCGAGCCTTTCTTAGTCACCCCAAAGTCAATGAGGGGCATTGCCACCCTGTCACTCCATGATTAATTACTGCATCCGCAGACTGGGCTTCCAGCAAGCAAGTGGGCATCACCCATGACACATACGCAGTCATGTATTGAAAGAAAAATCTGTACAGCCTCCACAGCTAGCATGGGCTCTGGAGGGGAAGGGGGAGCCTTGCCCCAGTAAATCGTCATCTGCCACCTAGCAGCTGCAAGAGCAACAAAGCTCCTTCAGAAGAAAACAAGAGAAAACCCTTAAGCCACTGAAGGAAATTGTGTTATCATTCATCTTCTTCCTAGTGCAAGTATTCCATCTCTTCCCATCCAAATGTTCTCAGAACTCTTTTTTACCATAGGTACACCCAAAGCCACTGATGCTGGAAATTTATGAAAGAAACACAATGGGGATCTTATAATTTCACTGGACATTAAGAGATGAGGCTTTAAGAAGACCTTTAAACAGCACAGTAGTGGGAATTCCTTTATGTAGTTTTGCTTTATTTTCCCCAGCTGCAGGCACTGAAAGAACTGTGGGGAGTGATTAATTGTGAAGATATGGCATATATATGTCCTCACAAACACAGCCCTGTTGTGAAGAGGAGAACAGGAGATTCACAGTAAGGGGCAGGTCAGGATTTCTTTAGGGCTACATCAGAACTGTTTGTGCTTAAAAAAAAAGAGAATTAAACAAAGGAGTTTTGAAGTATTACTTTCGATGACTATATCTTCTCCCAGACTGGCATACACTGGAGGGTGACATTTCAATTGCATTCACTCTCCTGGGCCTGTCCCCTGGCTTAGAGCACGTACATCACAAGTGGGTGGTGTTCAGTTTTCACTGCCTTTTGTCCCAAAGCTGGAGGCATCTTTTTGTTTTAGCAGTGCCTTGTGTTCGTTGGCAAGGCAGAGATGATGCCCTGACCAGGATTCTATTCACACAGTAGCAGTGGATTGGAGATTTGATTTTCCTTTTTCACAAATTGGTATAGCAGATGGTATTGGGAAAAGAAAATGCATGCACTACAGGGGTGTAGCAGAGCTTCCCAGATCCCTTCTGCATAGGGGATAGCACTAAAGGGTAGATATATGCAGGCCAAGAAATACAAATACTGCCTCCAATTTCTTATTTCCCCTTTCAGAGCAGAGGCCCCATGTGCCTCCCAGCTGCCAGTGCACCCCATAGTATCAGAGACATATTCAGTGGTATTCCAGCTTTAATGCCTACTGGATTGCTATTGTTGTTACTGCCTACCATATCCAAAAAGGAAGTTACCACATTGCTAGGGTGTAATGGCTGCTTTTTTTCTGCCCAGAGGTTTCTGACTGAGTTGGGTTACAGTCACAACTTGCACTTATACTTAAGCTGCTAGCACAACTGTCTGAATACTATATCTACCTCTATAACTCAGTCAGTAAATTGAGGCAAGGGCTAAACACCTAACGTGCTCAATCTCAACTGAAGCTGAGATTGCAACCCTTCCCTGGCCTAAAGTCATGTACCTGGCACGTGTAACAGCAAGCACACCTCTGCAAGACCCCTTATGCTGAGAGCCCTGAGGGATGCTGGGGAGGGACTCTTCTTTAGGGACTGTAGTGATAGGACAAGGAGTAATGGATTTAAACTTAACCAGGAGAAGTTTAGATTGGATATGAGGAAGAAATTCTTTACTGTAAGGGTGGTGAGGCACTGGAATGGGTTGCCCAGGGAAGTTGTGAATGCTCCATTCCTGGTGGTGTTCAAGGCCAGGTTGGAAATAGCCTTGGGTATATGGTTTAGTGTGAGGTGTCCTTACTCATGGCAGTGGGGTTGGAACTGGATGATCTTAAGGTCCTTTCCAGCCCTAACTATTCTGTGATTCTATGATTCTATAAATGGTCCAAGACAGGAAGGATGTGCACTGCTCATTTTCATGGGAAGAAGGTGTCCATTTGGACATTTAGTGAGGGAAATTTGGGGTGACCACTGTCACCACACTAACAGAATAGTCACAAACAGTGTGGAAGGGAGTTAACGTCAGAAAATTCTCCATATATATGGTGCATAGGTTAACAAGAGAGAGTATGTAGAAACAGCTCCTCTTCCCTTCTACATTAAGCCACAATTTTCCTCTCCACTCACACTGAAAACTTAAAGGAAACTGCCAACTGTCCCTGGATAAAATGCAATAACATATTGACAATATATTGACAATATTTTCACTTCTCAGTTCTTGACATGCACTTAACCATTGTGGACTACTCAATAACTGAAGGGAAAGGCAGATGCTGCAGTTTTCTCCACAAGAGTCTCTTTGTTCTTATCAGCCTTATACTGGTTTCTTACAGCTAAATAACATCAGGAGGACATTATCAGCCACAGTTCCCTTATCAGACAAAGCCAGAAACCCACCCAAAAGTCATTGCATAGATTGGTTCTTTTCACTGAGCAAAATACATCCCACTGCAATTTTGCTCTATTAATGCATTTTGAAGCCTTTCTGTGCAGTACTCTTGACACTTAGTCAAGTGTCCTTTGCACTGACTGCTGCTGTAAGTTACAGCTTTGGGAAAAAAAGTTGCCTCTTTCAGAGAAATAATTGGAAGAAGGAGGTGAAGAGTGACTTCAGCACTGCAAATTTGCCTGTATTTT
Organism: Psilopsiagon aurifrons; assembly: GCA_025447955.1. Classification (NCBI taxonomy): domain Eukaryota; kingdom Metazoa; phylum Chordata; class Aves; order Psittaciformes; family Psittacidae; genus Psilopsiagon; species Psilopsiagon aurifrons. Next base: position 17,133 of record JAOEHY010051602.1, read on the forward strand.
GTGCAACAGGATGGGAGACTTCAAGGATTCCAGCAGGGACAAGGTCCCCCTCGCCATTTATTGAAGGCGATGATAATATTGTAGGCAATATGTAGGTATTGATGGTAATATTGAAGGGATAATGGGGAATGAAATTTTATGCATGAAATTTTGCAAGGTAAAATAAATCGATTCATTTCCCCTACAGTGGTGAACCTGTAATGCTGTAGCAGACCTGGGAAGTATTATTCCCTTATAGCCTTGGACCACCATGTACTTCCCTCTAAGCAAGAGACAAGATGTAAACCTGCATCAGTACTTGCTTTCTCCCTCCTGGGAGTAAGCAGCTGTCAGCTTCTTCCTGCAGCACAGCCCTTCCCTGAGCTCTGCATTTGCTGCACTGGTGGGGACTCTGCTTCTCATTCACTTCATACCTTGCTTTCTCCTTGCCTGTCCAGCTTGGAAGCATAGGAAGAAGCAGTTATGCAAACATCCTTTCCATGAACAAGTGAAACAGTGGATGCCACAATTAACCCAGCAAAGGGAGTAGGACTGATTTATACTCTTTTATTTCTTTGCCAAACCAGTCAGGAGGATGTGTTGCACCCTGAGTTTTTGTACAGATGGAAGGAGATTCATAGCAGCATTCAGTCTTTGTCTCTCAGTCCTGCCTCTCCTTTTTTCTATTACTTTTCTGCCGGATACTTGGCTTTTATTCCAGACAAGTAACCTGTGGCAGTAGACTCAGCCAAGAGGGCACTCTTGGAGTGCATTGCACAGGCAGTGAAAGAATTGGTGTGGGGTGAAACAGGGACTGTCGCAGCTCTGTTTCAGCAGCTGTCTCGGAAGACTCTATTAAAGCAAGAATTCTTGTGCTTAAAGCAAGAATTCTTGAGCTGTGACTTGTTACCTGAAAAATACATAGGGAACAAGAACAGGAAGCAAATGCTCAGACTGGTTTATCTGAATGGGACAGTGACTTTTTAATGGATACAGAATTTCAGATGTACAAGAAGATGCTTCTGACATGCTTTAGGATTGGCTCCAGGGACTTCCTGGAAAAGCAGACTTTCAGAGCTGTGTGTGTTTAAGTGCAGCCCCATCAGGTCGTATACAAAGAGATGCACTTCACATCACCTGGAAGAGGAAAATACAAGAGCCTTTTCTGTGCTTGCTTTGTCCACTCAGATGTCTTTGCTGTTGTGTGAGTTCTCCAGAGCTGGATTGAAAGTGCTTATTCAAAACAATATAATCAGTGTGATGGATGGCCATTTCCAGTATTCACATAAATACTTTCTTAACTCATTATATCCAACAGGTAATGCTGGAGGAAATAACCATAACAGGCCTTAATGTAACAAGCATTTGAGTATATGTGTAAGCGTTTTCTTGATTTATGCTGGAAGACAAGCAACTGCTGGGAATGTGTCGTTACCAACAAGTGCAGGAATTCTTTGTGCTTTATCTATCTTGCGTTTATTTTCTTGAGGTTTTTTTTTTTGTCTGATATTTTTTTACATGGCCAAAAATAAACCAGAGGATGGTCTCCTCAATTTCAAACTAGAAGAGGCTAAAGTTGACATAGTATCTTGTGACTAGAAATCTCAGACTGAGTTTCTCAAACAGTTCCCCTTACCCTTCATTTGTCACTATTAAAGCAAAAAAAGGAGAATTGCTCTCACTGTCGGTAAAAAAGCATGCATTAGTTGTACTGCAACAATATACACTTGCATGAAAATGCCAATTTTTTTCCCTGCCAGCTGTGCTCTGGTGAGAAGCAGTGAAGTACATGCACCGGAGATAATAAGACTATACCGCTCCTTCTCATCTTGCTGTAAATAGCCTCCAATTATTATTATCTCAGACCTTCAGCCCAGCTCTCTAATAAAACAATTTTGCTTTAGCAAATTCAGAGTGGCCTTAGAAGAGTGTTTATTATGAAAAGCTTCAGTAGCAAAGGAAGGATTTGGCAAAGGAGTTTCTTAGAGCTGCATGAAGCAAGCAAAAGTTTGCTTGCTTTGTGGAATTCCCATGCCAATGAGTGTAGCATATAGCCAATGCAAACAACAGTCTTACAGACTTTGTTGATGCCTCTGCTTGGTGAGCGCTAGGGGCCCTGGTGAGGGGTAAAGCAGCTGCAGCTTTCTTGGTCCTTCTGTCCTGAGGAGCTGCAGCTGTCTTCAAGGAAATGAAGGCAGGGGCTGATGTTTTCACATAGAAAGGCATCTGCTAATCAGAAAAGGGAAGGCAGCTCGGAGGACGTGATAATCACAGCCCATCACTAATGCAGATAACAACCTTTCTCAGTCATCTCCTGACAGTGTATCTTTTTCTGCCTCATTAGAGTCTGGGGAGGAGAATTGGGATTGTTATTCATATACCCAACCTGGGTTCTTCTTTCAAACAGTATTCCAGGTGGTCAGAGATTTTTATTCGGATGAACAGTTCATTTAGTGGTATCAGGCTGATGATTCAGTGATTTCAAGAGCAAACAGCAACTCAGAAAAAAAAAAAAAAAACATAGGGGGGAAGCCATATAATATTGAAATAGTGATAGATGTGCACCCGAGTCTTGCCTCAGAAAAGGTCTCACGAATTTTAAGGGTATTCAGACCTACAGAGGAAATCTTTACTCACCAGACAACTGCATGTACCTATGAATTAAAAAAGAACTGGAACGGACAGGCTTTCTGGAATATTTTAGGACAATGAAATGCTTTTTTCATTGTACATCCATCATGCAAAATGTCAAATAGAGTTTGCAGAGAAAGTCAAGCAGGAGCCAAAGAGGAAAAGAAGGTCTGAAGGTGAAGGAGCAAGCACCACTGAGGAGTGACAGAATGTCAGAGAGCAGGGCTCCTCCATGCCCCTGGCTGTTTATTTATTTTTATAGCTAGTAACTGTATATTGCAGCAGCGTTTTGTTTATTTATTTAAAAGCTTAAATTTACGGAGAAATAAACGACCCTGAAGTTGTTTACTGGAAACTTACACCCTCCTCAAGTTGATATTTCACTATTTATACTGTGTCCTTGGTGGAGCAGAGAGGGGCATGTGAGGAGCACCTAAGGTCTGAGAGCCTTCTTTTGATAGTTACTTTTCCTGCACATAGAAATGTGGAGAATTGGGGTCTTCCTTTGTTTCTTGGGGTTCAAGGCACAAATATTTTCACTTGGCTTTTTATTCAGCAAGTAATTTATTCAGAACTTTGGCAATGGGAGAAGGATTTGCTGAGGACATCTGTCCAGACAACTATGTCCCACCCCAACAAGACTCACTAGGCAGAAGAAAGAAATCCACTGCTGTAGAGCTGCAGAGACCTCTCCTCATTTCCACAGCTGTATATTTAATGACTGAGTAGCCACAGCAGGTCAGAGCCTTTCCCCACTACAGATTTATACCAGTAAATATGTAGATTTTTCCCTCTGATGTTGTTAATCTTACTTAAAACCTATATGGGAGTAGAATGCAACCCAGTATGATAATTTTTAAAACAGGTAAGTATTAACTAACCTCCTAACTCTTGGATGAACTCTTCTTTTGCAGTATTGTGTTATGAAATGGGGTCTCTGAAAAGGTTTATTAGCCTAGATTTAGACCCAGCTGCTTTTGCAATAATGGGTTCCTCTTCACATCAGCTGTCTTCTCAGAGGGCAAAGGCAATTAGAAAGCAGCGGAAGAGAAACACTACCATGTTTACATTCTTAACAGCATTGGCTGATGCCCTGACTTCCTATGAAATCTGCTTTGAGGATGGCTATTAAAACATAAGAGTGATTGACAAAAGAGTGAAGAGACTCACTTTTGAGTCGTGGGTTTGCCCTCATGCTGGCCCAGCAGTGATCAAAACTCATCATCTGGCCAGCTGTGCCAGTTTCTGTGCCAGTGATTGCGGTCACGTTTCCATTAAAGATTTCCCTCTAGGTTCCCCTGTGAGATATCACAGTGGGTCCATGTGGGGAAGGCTGAGCTGTCCCAGTGGCAGGAGGAGCAGTGATTTGATACCAATCCTAGAGACACTGATAAGTGGAGAAACCATTATAATGTCCTCCTCTGACCCAAAACATAGGCATCCTGTGCACTACAAGGCTGCCTGCACTCTGGATGTGAAAAAAGGGAAAGAAAATCTCAGGTCAGTGCATTCTCATGAATTAGTTTAAGATCTTGGTTTTATGGTCTCATACAGTTCAGAATGGCTCCGGCTTTCAATACAGCTTTTCTTTAACTTCCAACAAGTATTTCAATACAAATAATGTTCAGGCCATGGCAGTAGTACTTATTTGGTACAGAGGGAATCAGTTAGATCAATCATTTCCATAGCACAAAGTTAGAATGTGTCTGAAAAGAAAAAAAGATAACAATGTCCCAGTAAAGAATACTAATCCCATAATTAAACAAAAAAAGTAATCCCTAGGAAAAAGAGGTATTCAAAGATCAATGTGCTGTTATTTGTGCCTAGGAAATTTCCTCTCTGATTGTGATAGAAACAAAAAGAATGCAATTTGTAAATATCTGTTACTTTTCAGAGAAAAAGAAAAAAAGAAAATCTGGGATTTTTTTTCTCCTTTTTTTCTTTAATCATTATTTTGGGTTTTACATAAATGCAAAATGTAATGCATCAAACATTACTAGAAAGGCAGACAATCTTTAAAGGTCAATAAACAGCTGAGTGGATTTGAAACAGAGAAGTCTTGCACCCTTGCGAAATGGCATCCTAGTGTTCTGTATGAATTAAATACAGATTTTCAAAAGACAGTTAACAGAGCAAGTGCAACCAGCAGGTTGGGAATGTTGATTACTCTTCCTTAATTGTATTGTGAAGCCACCTCCACAGAAATAGAATAACAAATTAGCATGGAGGACAAAACAACATGGAAATGACACGAATAACAAAAGATGAGATAGGGAATGAGAAAGCGATGGAGATTAAGCCGAGCTGACTTCTCCTCACTCATCCGCTTGCACAGACTTGGCCCAGAAGTCCCACAGGGCTGCAGTGACAGCAGCAGCCACTTGCCCTGTGCCAAACCATCATCCCTGAGCCCAGAGTGCTCACAGACGTTCTCATTTAGCTATTGTTTATTACAAAGCAAAACACCCGCTCCTTGTCCACCCACCCTTTGCGGTTTTCTCCCAGCTAAGACATGGAGCACACGTTCTCAGAGTTCCTTGGCTTAAATTTAATTTTTTTGAGGCAATCAGCTTCAACAGAGCTGCTGATTGCAGCAGGACAGGGATTAGCTCTGATGTGAACACTTAAAATAGCAATTCTCCAACTTCACAGTACTAGTTCGCACACGCTGCATTCACTGTGGCTGTTGGGGGAGAAAAGGACTGCTATTTTATTTTAGGGAACATCTCAATGAACAGGCTTTTTCAAGGGTTTTTTTTCCTACCAACTTCGAATTTCTCTAAAAGTTCCTCAGAAATCAACATTCAAAACCTGTCACAGAGCTTTGAATCTTTTTTTAATCATCCATCAAGCAGGAAGATGGCAACAGGATGCACTGTGTCATGTTTGTGTCATTGTAACGTGAGGCTTCAGGGATGTGCTAAAACTACCTAAAATTGCTCAGATTCAATTTGGATAAGCACTTTAAAATACTCTCACCGTTCAGCTAAAATCTTCCTCTTTGGCCATACTTCAGGCACAGCCTTTGCCACAGGATTTCCATTTCAGACTTGCTGAAAGCACCTTGAGGATTGATAACTCCACGACTTTCTTCCTTGCGCCACTTCAAATGAGAAACACATAAGAATGAAAACCAGTGGGAAAGGAATCAGTCTTTTTCAGTATTTATCACAGTTTACATCATTTCAGGCATGGCAGAATTTTGAGGAGATATCTCATTTTACTGGAATAATTTTAACCCTCTCTGACACAGAGAATAGGCTGTGATTGCCTGGAGGTTTCCAAAATAACTAAAAATAAAATAGCATCCAAAGTTCTCCAAAGAAAAGTATTTTGATTAGACCTGAAAATCGCAGGCCTCTCTTCATCGCAATGCCCAAGATTAATTCTGATGCAACATTCGTTTTTCTCCAGGTTGTGGTTATGAGTAAATCTGACCATCTGACCATCTACTCAGCTTCCATGATGTCCAAGTTATACCTGAAAAGTAGAGACATGCAAAGAAGGCATACAAAAGGGGAACAAGACACTGCTGCCTTTCCATGTGGAGAAGAGGGCTAGTAAATCCTGGCTGGTTGTGAGAATGCCTTTGTTCCCACAGCTGGTGTACTTGGGGGAACAGTCATAGAATTATAGAATCATAGAAGAGTTAGGGATAGAAAGGACCTTAAGATTATCTAGTCAGAGACTACTATCTAACCTATGCACAATTTTTTGTATGCTTTTCTTGTGTGTATTCTAAATCATATAATTCTGCCATGATGTAAAAATTAGGTCTCCATGATATTTCGTGATCTTATCCAGGGCTTGTGCTGGACCGTCTGAACCACCTTGGAGCTGAATATCCACATTAGCCTGCAAAATTAATCTCAGTCACCTTTGAAGAGAGCTCATACCTGAGGCTCAGTTCTGTGTAATTGCAAACAAGTGGCCAGCCTAGAGGACACACACCACAAACCTCTAGCAATCTGCGAACTGTGATGACGTTGCTGGAGACACAGCTCTTCCACCTACTCACACTCCTTTCTCTTGCCCTGACTGGCTTCTCAGCTTTTCACTGTGGCCTGTGGTTTCTGCTGAGCCTGCTGGTGAAGCCAGCCTGGTGTGCAGGCACTGTTGGTCCTCTCAAGCTGCTTGGCTGCAAATGTTGAGTCCACCTGCCCTTCTGCCTTCTGCAGCCACCTGGTCTTTGAGCTTTTCCTGTTGTTTTGGGGTTTTTTATTGTTATTGGCAGAAAATCCACTAGTCAAAATGGTTCTGGGCAAACGTGGCTCTCCAGTGAGTGTACAGCTCTGTACAGGTCATAAAGAGAGGAAAGGAACAAAACCATCATGCTGGACAAGCAATTTCTGTGAGACTCTGGGACTGTGCCTCAGGGTGCGAAGACAGAAGACAAAGGGGACAATAACTGTTGGTTGGCTTGGCAGGACACCCATTTCATTACTGCATTGGCAGCCCCCCTAAAGAAACACTGCTAAAAACCAAACCATCAGCCTGTATCTAAGCAGTAAATAAAGAAGAAAGATGAGCAAAGAGAGGGATGTGTGCAAACAGTTCTCACTCCTACAGCAGTATCCTATTGCTCTGATGTTTCAGCAGGTGCTGGCAGGTACTGTCCTCTCTCATTTCCCATAAACCTCTGGGGCATGTAAAATGAAAGACCTCTTTGAAGGGGTTTCTCAGAAGTGCTGAGCATTTTCACATACTTTGCTAACGCTATGTTGAGAATTCTGGTCCTATGGCAGTGTATCAGATACCAGCAGTAATGACTGTTGAGTTATGCTGTGGAAAAGGCTAGGAAGGACATTGTGGTCCCATTTCCCCAGGCAATTAGAATATCCTTCTTGAGAAGCTACCACATGGCAACGCCTGATAAAACTCAGCCAGGACATAGTGGAGTGCACCAGTACAGGGCCCAGTGAGAAAGCTTTAAAGATGAGAAAACTGCCAGAGAGGAGCAGACATTCATAGCTGAGGGTCTGTGAGCTATTCGTGCACATGCCTGTGTGCTTTTTACCCTTTGAAGTTCCTTGTCAGCATCTTTCCATTCTAAGATAATGGGAATGTTCTTACGTATAGGACATTGCACTCTTGTGTTCATCTGAGTACAACACATCAAATACTCTGGAGAATTCAAAGACGCGCCTTTCTAAACACCTTTCTGGCAATTCCATGTTGTCCAGTGAAAAATATGAGTGCCCTTTCTTTAATGCCATGACTGTGGACAAAAGAAATAACACAAACCCCCAAAATGAATGATTTTCACTATGTCTGAGCAGGTCTTAGATTCGAAGCCACCAGCTTCAATTCATTGCTATGATTAAAGCTCCAAGCAATGAACTGAAATAGTGCATCCAGATTTGGAATCTCCTAACCTAAAATATGAGGAGCGATTTTATTTGTCTGATCCACGTCCTGCACACCATCCTGGAGATCTGATTTCTGAACACTCCCCCCCGCCCCCCACCCCGAACATGAGGGACCTTTTGTGCAAAGCTCGTGTGGGTAGAGCAGTTTGAAAACGAAACTTCCTCCAAGTGAACACATACATAATTTCCTCCCAGAGGCCTCTTCCTGAACCATGGAATAAAAACTGCAAAATCAACAGAGGTATTTATTTTCCCTAAGGCGATGCACAGGAGCTGATGTAGCAAAAGTTTGTCTTTGTTTTGCTGTTATGGATTTTTTGTTTTGCTTTGGTTTTGTTTTGCTTCTAATGGTACCAATCTAGCTGTCCAAACTGTCTCTCTTCCCAGAGAATAATAATCAACTTCCTAGTTCAACAGCTTTATGTCATGAATATTAAAAAGAATATCTGAATAACACAGCTCCCCAGCACTGTGTCTTATCTATTTCAACCTCATGAAAGAAGTTAGAAAAGTTAAGAAGTCATCAAAATATTTTTAAAAAGGAGGAAGGAGGACAGGATGTGAGCATATATAAATATATTACCAATGGGAATACTCATTAACAAATATTAATATTCTTCCCTCAGAGGTGGACTAATTTCTTAACTTTTTCTGGAGCCAATATATTTTATACAACAAACTTTGAGCATTATTAATTATAACGCTTATCTTCCTTCTCTGTTATCTTATAGCTGTTTTAAGAAGAACATTTTACCTTTTCATTCTGTTCAATTTTAGTGCAAGTCTTAAATTAGCTACTCTCTACCTGACAGAAAGCTATTTATCCCCCTGTATGTGTGATTTCTACATTTAGGAAAAATTCAGTCTCATGCAGAACCCTTCACATGCTGGGGACCACAAAAGTTATATTATTGGAAAGTAAAGTAGCTGTCATGACTGTCACTTGTACCAACGCACATTAGAAACCATATGAGCCAGGACAGCATGAGGTAGCCTTGGCTGTCTTGACACAGGACTGCAGAATACTTGTACTGCATATGGCCCTGAGAAGTCTGTTAAACATTATTTGCAGAGCAAAGTTGTATTCAAACCTCTCCATACGTAGGTTACACTGTATTATACCAGTTCAGCTGTCGGCTTAGCTTCCGTGAGACAGGGATGCCTAATTGGTATTTAGTGGATGTCAAGAGAACAGAAACAAGAGTAACAGAGTTTGATATGAACTTCTGCAGCACTTGGATAGAAGGGATGATACAATAGCACCCGCAATACTATTTCCCCAAGCTGAAGCAACCTGTATTTACTGTGCATGTGCTAGTTCACTAACTCTGCTAGCAGTAAGGAGGGAAAGGAGGAGAGAGGAGCAAAGAGAGAGGGAGGCAGTGCTAGCCAAGGTGGGAAGAAGGGACAGGAGCCTGGGAAGAAAAGGAATATAATGGGTTTTCAGATAAAACTTTAGGGATTTTTGGAGGGAGCTGCTTAAATATTTCCTTAAGAGTGAGAACATCATAAATCTAAAAAGTTTTAAAAGAAAAAGTGTTTATTAGACTGCAATCTGGAAACACTAACTTTAAAATAGAAAAAGAATCAAAATAAGATGGAAAAGAAATAAATGGGTTCATTAACCCATCTCACCCTCCCACCATGCTCCTACAGAGTAGGTCAGGCCTCTGCGGTTGGCTCTCAGGCCAGCAACTTAGCCTCTTTCTGGGTGAACACATTTTGCTCTTTAGTCCATTCTCAAGAAGCCATGCAACTCTTGCATGCTCTGTACCTTCCAAGGCACACAAGCATTCCCCTAACCTGGAGGACAGTAGATACAAGGGGTCAATAAGGGCGGTTATCTGTACTGAGTACACTCAGGCAATAAATATATCACATCTGCTTCCTGTAAGCCAGGAGATAGCAAAAAGAAAGGAGGAGAGATTAAAAGCAGTGAAGCTCAGTTAAGCTGAGACTCAGACTTTAAGTTTTTAACGAGAGTCAGCAAAAAATACCCTTCCTACCCACCGGACTTGTGCATCTCTACTGTCAGGATCCTACCTACTCTGCACCTTTCTGCTCTCCTTTTTCTAAACCCTTATGCTGCAGGTTTTGCTTCTGCCAGCATGAAGCCATGACACTGGAAGTGGATGAAGTGAACATGCAGGGAGGGCAGGCTCCACACAGTAAAGCCTGTCAAGCCTTCATTTAGCATGATGGAGAGCCTTGCCAAGAGAAACACTGCCTTATTCATCACTATGTTGCTAACACCCTGAGCAGAGACCCAAAATGGTTGCTTGGAGAAATATAAGGTCTTCCTGGCATTTAACCTTCCCTTCTGGTCTGTAGAAGAGGGAACCTATGATTAACAGCCACCACCTTGCTGTATGCTAAGGGACTGAGCTCTGCCCTGAAAAGACGTCCCTGGAGCTTAGATACCAGGAGTTATTCTGGCTTTGGTGTCTTTCACAATCGCATTAAAAGAATAGGTATTGTGTTTTCCAAGTGTATTCTATTTTCTAGCTACACTAGTGGCCTGCCCTGCTTACTGGACCCAACATTACTTTGCTTACTGGGTCACCAGGAAGATCAAGAGACCTTTCTGGAGGCGACAGGGGAGGACAATGAGCCCAGAAGCTGCCACATCCTTTCTGTCCTAGCAGGATGTTTCTCCAGTGAGCAGGCAACATCTGAAAGTGCTGCCCTGGAGGTGAATGTGAGCCTGAACAAAGAGGGTTGAGTGAAGTGCTTGTTATCCTTCAACTCAGCACAGGTGCTGAAAGGGAGGTGGCAGGTGAGGGGGATGCTGGGGAAGGCTTATAAGGCTTCAGGAGGAAAAGGAGTAGGGATATGTTTGTTCCATGTCTGCTGTGTCTCCTGCTTGTGGACCCACTGCAAATCCATCCTGCACTGAGTACTCTTTGGGAAGGATAAGTTCAGCCCTGCTTAAAACCATGAGGTAGGACATGAAGAGGTTGCTAGAGTCTGACTGATGCTGTCTGTTACCCTCCTGTGATGCAAGTTTGAACAAGCCCTTGCTCACCAATTCTCTGCAAATAAATGTGATAGAGTATTTGTGAAGCACCCCTGTGTGATGTGTGGACAGGTCTGGGCAGCTGGGCTGAGGCATGTTGAGATGTAGAGGTAGCAACTGGGCTCTTTTGGTGCTTAGTGGGTTAACTGGGGATGGCAAAGGCCATCCAAGGAGATGAAGGGGAATTCTAATTTGGATTCTGAGCTGCTGTGTGCTTGGAATGCTGTTAATAGTTTGCATGTGCTGTTGGTAATTAGCAGTGCTGGGAGGCAGGTGGGTTCAAAGAGACCTCCTGCTCTTGTAGCAGTGGGTGTCCCTCCCTCTTCTGCAAGAATTTTCTTTTTCAAATGTACCTAAGGTAAGGGGGTGTGTGGTAGAGGAGTTGGCTGTAGAATAAAGAATACTTTAAAGGGATGTCTTTTACCTTATAAACACTGGTTTTGACAAAGCTAAAGCTTCAAGTTGCTCCAGGGTGGTAAAGGGTGCTCTTGGTGATTTATTTCTGTTGGTTTATTTCAACTATCTGCACTGGTTGTTTCATTCTGTATCACTTGGTCTTCAGCAATGGCATGACATGAGCTGTTCTTTTTTTCCCAAAAAGACCCCCTATTTCTTTGTCTCTGCATCAAACCAACCAGAAATTTATGTTGTCCGAAATCTCAACTGCAGCTCCCTCAGTAGATACCAGGCAAGCTCCAGGTGACTTGCTTTGACCTGCTCTCTGCAAGTCCCTGAAGAGAGGGAGGTGACAAAGCTAGCTCTCCTTAGGGCTCTGGGTTTCTCCTTGAGGTAGCAGAAGGCTCATAGCCAAAAAGGTAAAAGTAACCCAGTGATGACTTTTGCTCCAGAGACAGCTGTGATTCCATGGTATGTAGGTAACAATGCCAGCTTAGAGGGAGATTCTGTCCTTCCCTTCACCAGCTCCACTGGCCAGCTGCTCATTTCCTTCCCTATAATGGTTTTCTTGTTCCTCAGCTGAGCTGAGAGCAGCTGGTGCTGGAGGAGCAAGGGGAGGGTTTGGGCTGTCAACAGGCATTGGCACAAGGTCTGAAGAATATTTCTGCATTAATATTGCTGCTTTGGATGATGTATTGTCAGATCACAGCCTTCAACCACACCCATGTGAGACCTCTGATTCATCCTGCTGCTTGAATGAAAGGTGAAGCGATCTGGAAAGGCTGATGCTGGGGTGTGGACATGCATTTGGCTGTGCTGTTTCATGGACTAGGAAGTTACTTGTCTTGTGTTAACTTGACACTGGCAGTACTTTGTCTCTTAAATGCTGCTTACATCTCCTAGTTTTAGAGAAGCCAATAATTTAGTATGAGTTGGCAATAATTGTAGAGCACTGTAATAAGTCTCAAACTACCATGAAACTAGTCAGCTAATAGCCATTAAAATCCCTTTTTATATACTGTTGTAGATACCATAAAAGTTTAGTAAAGAATGTCCATTTCATCTCTCCTAGGGTAAGAGTTTTGTTCTTTGGCTCAAATCCAATTTTTTGTCATTCTGGGGGGAAATTTTTCAAAGCGGCAACTAAGTTTTTAAAGTTGCTTGTGCATCTGTAAAAACACATATTTCATGTTACGTTGCAGCCCTGGAAAGAGTCCATTGTTCTGTTGAACAGTGCAGCGTGGCCTTCAGTGTCCTACTCACAGTTTCTCCACTGGCTTCATGCCTGAATCACACTTTTGCTTAAGTCTTTGGTATTCTTATACTCAGTATTGTACTGATGAAGTCTTCCGCTGTAGTCTGGAAGTGCATACTGGTTTGGGGCAGTGGCTGAACAAGCTCAAAGCCATGCTGTGTTAGGGTGATGCTTTTTAGTTAGTAAGGATTGCTGGATGCCTTGGTAATGTCACTGCAATTTGTGCTAGACCATCTCCTGAGCTGGTTGAGAGCCCAAGCCTGCCTCTAATCTCTGTCCTGTGGATGCAATTTAGGGCTTTCACTGCTCTTTATGGCAGCTCATTAAAGTAAGAGATTATGTCACTAATGTGCAGTTCTGCCACAAAAGCCTTGAGTACTTTGCTAGTGCTCTACACATTGCAAAACTCTCTTCCACATAATTTCTCAATGGTAACAACTAAGCTGGCAAAAAACAGTAGTAAAGACTGAGCTGAAAAGTTATTTCATTAGTGGAGTCAAGCTTAGAAGTGAGAAGTTGGAGAAGAGCATTCAACTTCAAGTAGATCTTGCCTCTCAAATCTCTGGATGGGTAGGATCTTTCCACGAAGGCTTCTGTGATGCTAAGTTGCTTTTCTGGGTGATGCCACAAAGTGGCTTCTTTGACAGATGGCAATGAATTGACAGCTTAAAAGGGCTCTTCACAGGAAAAAGTGACATGTAGAAATGTTCTCTGACTAACAGACAGAATTGGTGTTACTGAAGTGTAGGTAGTGGATTCTCCAAGAGAAATCTATTACTTCGAGTTTGCGTAGGGAAACTGCCTGGGGACTCTTCTAGGCGGCAAGCTGCCTGAACTGTGCAGGGGGTTAGTAGGTAAGACTGGAGGAAGTGATATGCTTTACTTAGGGAATGGGTAGTTAGAAGGGCTGCTGGAGAGTTTTGTCATAATTGAGTGTCCAATGTGTTGCTGCATGTTGATGCTTTATTAATTTTATGTTCCTGAGCTCTCCTTGTGTTGGACCTTGATTCCCTGCTTTGAAAAATAGGGCCATACCACTTTGTGCAGGGTATTTGGAAAACAATCCAGCATTCTCTGGGATCCTCCACCAGTGTTCAGTTATATGGCATTTTTCATTTTAAGAGTCCCTCTGGCTATTTGAACTTGCCCCTGATTGCTGTCAACAGCAGTTGGCAAGAGGGTTTTATCTACAGCTATAATCTCTTCCTTGTCACTAGAGCATTAGCAGACAGGGTTTCTCAATTCCTGCTTTGCATAAATGCTTTCTCAGAACTCCTGGAAGCATCTTTTCACCTCTCAGTAATACTATGTAGGCAAAGTGTCTCTGCATGCCCTTCTGTGGAGATTGAAGCCCTGATCTCTGCTAGTTTTCGCATAGGGTGTGGTGGTAGCTAAGTGTGATCAAAGCCCTAGAGCTTCCCAAAGGAAACTTGCGCTGCATAATTGGTAGTAAGTAGAAGGAAATCTGTTCAAAACTCTTTTCAGCTAAGAACTATTTACAGTGATTTTGCAGTTTTGGCCTCTACCAAGATTTGTTTCCCTACTTCTTCCTTGCCTTGGAGTTCTGCCCCAGTGACAAAGAGGCTGAATTTCCGTGCCTCTCAAACTGTAATAAGAGAAACCAGAGCTCACCAGTGTCATGCCTTAAAATTGCCATAATGCACACACTGAGAATAAACATTTGAGCTCCATACAAATAAAGGAGCAGAACTATTCATATTTCTAAGGAAAGGAACTGCAGCACTCCTGTTTCCATTCTGTAATGCAGCTACCTCTGGACAGAAGGGAGCAGTGCAAGGTTCCCTCGACATAGTTTGACGGCATGGGATATTTTTCTTGTGTGCTTTATTGTGAAATGTCTATCTGAAACTGCGTCAGGATTTCTGTGCTACACCTAGAGTATTTCTGTCTTAGTGCAATGATTGAACAGCAATAACAAAATAAGAAGCAAAGCAGATGGCAGTACAGAAATATCCTTGGTTTATTCAGATGGGCTCAGAATGAATACCCTGATGATTGGATGATGTGTTAAGCATATATGTTATTAGCTACTGAGTATTTTGTCAGCTCAACAGAATATGTATACTTTTAAACACAGACCACTATTGTCGAAGTTATTTGTGTCAAAAGTATCCTGTTACAAATGGTTTAGTAACATCCATTAATAGGGCTGAAATTGGTGGGAGGTTCTGATGACTGATTTACAACAAGTTGCACTTAATAGAGAAGCACAAAACATTCCTGTTTCTTACTCTCCCTTTCCTCCTTGAGGAAAATGTTTTGTTCTACCTGCATATTATGCCCAGGCTATAATGAGGTCATCTCCTTTTGCAACTTCAAATTACATACCTAAGTTGGTTTACCTGCTACCTGTACACATTTTGAATGCAAGGGTTTGGAATGTGAGTAGTTCTATTAAAAAAAGAATAAAAGTAATCCTGCAGCTAGTAATTGGAAAAAAGTGTTCTAAGGTTAAGGATCTCTAGCAAAAATAGCATATGAATGTTACTGTGCACATATGATGTTAATAAATTTTTCTAACACTGGGTATGACTTAATGTGAGTAATTCGATGTTCTTGAAAGTAGTCTTGCACCCAGGATATGAATGTAAGTACTCTGGTAGGAATGGGTTTTGTGGATGAAACTGAAAATAGAATGAAGCTTAATTAAAAGCAAGGGGAAAACCTTTAGGGAAGGTTTTCAATCAGCCCATCTACTTTCCATTTGTACTGTGTAAGCCCTGATAAAACAAGCTTGTGTATAAAAAAAGCTTCAAACCTAACCGTGGCAGGAGCTGGTCACCTACAGGGGCTAAAGCAAATACCAGGTATAATTTCACTGGTCACAACATTCAAGGCTTGCATGGTTCTCTATTATGATGAAAATACACAGAAGTAATCCCTTATGTGAGCTCAGGTGTGAGAAGTTTGTGCAGCAGCACTGTGAATCAGAAAAAGGAAAACCTGTCTTTTTAGAGGTGGTAGGGGGAAATGGTGTTGGTTGTCTGATGGCTTCATTCCTCATCTGGATCACAGCATAATTCCCTCAACACTGCACAAGTGGAGAGTTTGGCATGCTGGAAATGCATTGTAAGGAGTGTGCAATGGGCAATAAAGGAGCAAGACTGACTTAAATCAGTGCTTAGTACAGTCTGAGCTTTTAATTAATAGAACCTATGAATTTGGCCCTCTTTAAGAAAAAAGGTGCCTGTGAAATGTGGATGTTACTTTGGCAGAATGTATTATTACAGTCAGTATTAACTTGTTGCAAACACAGTGCTTTCTGTGTTCTTAGTCAGAAAAAAACCTGCTGCTACAGGCAGCTACAATGTAATGTGAGTTGTGGCAACGGTGCAACCGCATGAGAGGGGAAGACTTATCTCTTGTGGATTTTGCAATTAGCATAGACGCATGTAGAATGATGTTGAGTCTGTGCCTCTGCATGGCTATTTCCCTCATCTGGAAAATCTAAGTGTCTTGTTCCCTTTTGTGGCAGTATTCTTTCACTAACACTGCCAAGCTTTTCACTCTGAAAAGAATAAAAAACATTAGGAATTATTTGTCAGTCAATAGGGCTAATAACTGAAGAGAATGATTTGTTTCCCACATACTTATTTAAGAGTAAAACACTGAGCAATTTGATAAGCTAATTCCTATGGGGAATAAAGAGCTGAGAACTTTGAGCTCTTCAGAACTAGATTTTGGTTTTAAAAGTGATTTCTCTAATGAGCAGTAGACCTCTAAACTATGGACAACCTTGCTCAATGATTTCAGCTTAGACTTGTAGTTTATCATAATGGTGAAATAAATAGCAAAAATCAAGTTAGACCTCAACTACATGCATGCTAATAGCGTGGTCAAATAATGCTTTTCAATCCATAGTCTTCAGATGGCTGGTCAAAAGGAATTAGGCTACAAATTGTATGGATGCTCTCTAGTAACTAGAGCTTTTTAGAATTCTAGTCCCCGTCCTTGGTTTGGAGAATTGTTTTGCAGTAGAGGTTGCTTTGATTCAGTATTCAACCTGTGAGAAAACAGCTTCCCTTGGGCATGGGGCATAGTGGGGAGGCACTGGTAGAATATCATAGTTAGGTCCTCTCCTAAATGCCTCATGAGTGATACTCTTTCCCTTCCCTCTGAGTGGGAGAGGAACCTGGAAGAGATCCTCTAGAAATGTCAACCAGATTAAAACCACCACTAGACTTCTGCAATGGTGTTTTGCGGTTCACAGGTAAAATCCCAAAGATGTCACCTGAGCAAAAAACTCCTGTCAACCTGATACTGATGTGATAATTTCTTTCATCCTGGGATTAAAAAATTAGTTTTTCCATACTGATATTTTCAATAAAAATACTGAAGATGTGTGTGATGAGTCTGCCTAAAATGTTTTCTTAGTTGATTTGTACTTCAGTTTGTTGGTGAAATAACATGACTGGACTTCCCTGGGGCTAAGGCAGTCTCACAGTAGGAGTGTTCCAGGTACGTACTTGGCAGCAGGGCACAGGATGTTATAAAAACCCAATGCCAGCACTGACATTGGCAGCCAATTTCTTTATTGTGCTTGTTGATGGGAGATAAGCAAGCAGTGCTGGGTGCGCGGGGAGTCATCACTCAGACCAAGTTGCACATAGAGGGGTTAAGCGAGCAGATTTTTATTACATACGAACATGAATATTCAGTAGGTTTCTGAGAGAGCGGTGGGGTATTACAATTAGTTTAGGTACTCATCATCATAAGCCTCCTCCCTCTTGGTGCTTGTTCACTGCCCTCCGACAGTCGTGGGCAGGGGTCTTAAAGATGAAGTAGGCAGTCTTCCTCAGGGTGCACTTTTCGCCTTTAGCATGGTTGAATGCCCTAGAAGTCGCAGTTAGCTGAAACCAGCCGTATTGGCAAGTTTCTGACAGCTGGCAAAGATTTAGAGCAGTGTGACTTAGATAAGGAGTGTTTGAAGCTAGCAGATGATGAAGCTAGTAGATGGAGGCACTGTTTTCAGGCTGACTAATGAGTAGAAGGGCTACTAAATCTTATTATCACATCACAAACATTGTTCTCCAAGTTAGGCTAAAAGCATTTTAACCCCATGTTTTCCAAACACTTGCTTTTCTTATACCAAAAGAAGTTATGGATGGTGACCTTTCATTAATATTGCCTTAGCTATGTGGATATAATAGTCTCTTGCATAGTTACTTTCCGTCCTATATTAATGGTTTCTTGTCTCATGACTTTCCCCACCATGTTTTGTAACAAACACACTTCTCTATTTCCTTTTTAACATGAATCATAGTCTGTTCTACCATGAGTATGCATCCTTCCTTTGAAAGGTGGTACATAACATGGGTGCCAGTGAGACAAGAGCAGTCAGTAGCTTTGTGGCTGCCTTCAGCTCTCCTTTGTCCCTTATTTGTAGGTTCTGAAGCTAATTGCCAGTGCAATTAAATTGAAGGAATTGGATGTCTCTAGATGTATTTATCTAGGAGATATAAGCTATCACTACTGAGTTTGGCATTTAAACTTGCATTGACATTTAAGGTTGAAATCAGTGCTGAAGCTTCCAGAGAATTCATGGATGCAAGTTTATATTTAGTCTGTACTTAAAGAGGAGCCCTAAGGCTGCCGTCTATTCCAAACTCACCATCTCCACAGTCAAAGAAACTGCCAGGATGTCCCTTGGCATAGCTAGAAGCCTCTTCTAAAAGCAGGCAGGACCCCAAGGACCCAAAACATTCAGTGTCTTTTTATCTTCCTGATAGTCTCTCTTCAGCCTCATTGTAAACAGATGAGCTAATCTGGGAGTATTGAGCTCGCTAGGAGGAAGAATGTTGTCATCCCTTGGGTATTATGTGTTTTGTTTGATTTAACCTAGGGTTCTGCCCACCTGCAATATTGCCATTGTATTTCTGTCCCCTTCTGTTGTCTGAAAGTGCTGGTCAAAAGAGAAAGGAGTTTGCACGGCAGTAGTTCAGCTGGAGATCTTCTGTTTAATCAGAGCCTCTAGGGAGTGTTTACACTCAAGGATCTTGTCCAGGCATGGAGCATGCATGGCACTGACTATGTGATGCTTTGGAAGGAAAACTGAGCTTTGCTGTGTCGGACGGCTTCACCCCAAAGTGCTGCCAAGCTGCTTTTCCATGAGCAACCACTGGAGGACTTGGTTCTGCTGCCATCCAGCTCATTAGCTTTCAGTAGCTCACACATGCTTATTTATATAAACTAAACCTGCAAAAACAAGACTATATGTCAAAGTCAAATTACTTGGTGTGACTCTCCTCGTTCAGCAGGAAAGGATGGCGCTACTGTACTCATTCATCGCCTCATTCCCTGCAAAGTAACACAATTGGCAGTGAGAAAATGCTGCCAATCCAGTGAATAATCTTGGAGATCTCTGAACATTAAGCATGTTAATTGAATTGGCATTGCAGCAGGAGTTTCAGTTAGCAGGCTACCAGCAATCTTTTGGAGGAGTGTTTCTTTCCTTACATAGTTCTCAAAGTCTAGACTTGAAGTCTGATTTGGCCAAATTCTTTCCTGCCTTCCAAAGGCTCTTCATTCCAGGGCAGCTATTCTTGATTGGCACAACTCTAATTGGAAACAGGCATGCACTACTTCAGAGTATTTTTTCCTGTTTATAGGCATATGTGATACTCTATGGGATTTACTCTAGAATCTCCCACTTCTACAATCTGTTTTTCTACTGTATTTCCTCCTGTTTTGGTAACTGTGGGACTCAAGAAGTTCAACTAAAATTTGAAGACCTCTTGACACATGTCTTTACCCACCATTAAGTTTTCTTATCTCTGCACTAGTATCAACAGTATCATACAATGCTGAAGTCTCTGCTGCCATCACAACTCTCTGTTCAACTATTGTTTACCTCCAGCTAAAGATAGATGTTCTTTGCAATTGTGCTTTAAAAATATTCGTACTTATGTTCTGTGTTTGCAGGAACTTACATCACATACTCTTTGCCTTAAACCAGAACATCTTATCTGGATGTAAGGCTGTGTTCTGGCTTATGGATGATAACTATATGTAAGCATGATTCAGCAGCATGAATCAGAAATATCTTTTTGGAGGTCAAAAGTGCAGGCCAATTGCAAGCCAATTGCAAATTGCAGTGCAAGAGGGGAAGAAAAGCAATGAACATTAAAGCTGTTCTGTATGGGCCTTAAACTGTGTCACAGTCTGTGAATGTTGACTTCAGTGAGTATTCATTGCAGTAATTAACTGGTAGTTCCTTCCTTCTTTGACTATTTACAGTAGATCAGCATTAAGGTAGGGACACTGCTTCTAAGACTTAAAAAACAAAGTCCTTGGGTTTGTCATGTCTTCAGCAGCCTGCCTCTGCTCACTGCCTTGGTATTGCCACTTCTGCAAGCTCATTGGCCACATCCCCACTAGTCGCTGTCACTGAATATCTGATTATTGGGAGTGGAGAAGAGGTAGGCATCCTAGGGCATTGAGGTAAACCCCTTTGGAGGTAGATGCCACCTCTTCATATGCAGTTAAAACTGTCTTGTCTACAGCTGTCTTGTCTGAGATGTTGGAAGAATTCCAGTATTGGATAAGGGAACAGAGTGGGCACACACTGCCTACAATTCCCATGTGGGGATCTGTCTGACCCCTTCAGCATCTCAAGGCACCCCTTTTCCTATTCCATTTTGAATACTTTTCTTTAAAGGCTGCTTGAACCAGTTGGGGGGGTGAGAAGGGAGTGAGGCAGGAAATCATTGTGCCTCTTCCTCTAAAATGGATCTGTAGGAGGCTGGATGTGCTGAACTAGTACATTTCTGAGGACAAAAACTCCGAATGTTTTTGAAGATTTTTTTTTCCTCTGTTACCATGTTGCCAAGCAACATTTTTACAGTATCAGCAGCTGGGGAAACTGAATGTCTGAAAATGGTTTAAAGGAGTATAAAGGAGGCACCTATGTTGTCTTTTGTCTATACCCTTCCACTGCTGAGAAGGTGTACCCCTCACTCCACCAGTAGACTCCCAAATTATTCAACTAGAACTTGGATTTATTCATCTTCATGTACCTTTAAAAGTATTAACATCTCCATCAAGCATTGCTTTCAAGTGTAAGTCTTTGCTCTCTAGCTAATAGGTTTTTTAAATAATAGGTCTGGGGCAGATCTCAGAAGTTCTCCTGCACTTTTTGCCATGGAGGTCAGTTGCTGTTGTCACTTGTAATAGAATGGTGGGTTGTACAAGAGTTAAAGCCTCTACTTAGAAACTGAGAGTGGCTTAGAGCCTGTACCGAAAAGCCCTTCCTAGCCCACAGCAGGCATTAGCTGTTTACTCATGCTATGGAATTAGAGGCTAAAAATGCTACAGTGCCTGACTTCCTCCCATGCCTTTGGCTGCAGAACCTGGTCTGATTTAATTATAATAGCCTGAGGGATGTGGCAGACTCCTGACAATGCTTTGGCATTTCTAGGGAAGCCTTTCTGTCTTGTATCACTTGTATGGATAGGACACTGGGGACACTAATGTACCAAACGCTGTTCAATCACACAGCAACAGAGACTTCTTGCTCTGCAGAGTTTAGTCAACCTTTTCTTCAGACCCTTTAAAAAGTGCATATATTACCATAATATTCAGAGGTCAACAAAGTTGAGTCCTGTTGGGCTAGCAGTGTGCCATTATATAGTAAAAGATGGTCTCTGCTCCAAGGAATTCATATGCAAAGGTGTTTCAGTCAGTTCTCAGACTCTTCTCAGCTTCTGCTCAACTTTAACTAGAATATGTTCCAATCACGATCTAAAATCCATGTTGAGACTCCATCTCAGGTGACCTTATAACCACTCAAACTAATGAGGATAGAAGAAACACCGAGCTTTGCATCTTTGTATTCTTTTACAGTCTGAGTGATGCATGTTTGCTCCATGCAGGGTAAAGGTAATTCTCTCCCTCTTCGAGCGGATAAACTGAAAGTGATAGACTTCGGAAAGACACTTGGGTCTTCGGAAAGACACTTCTGGTTAATAGGATGCAGTAGACAGCCAAATCAACTTTAACAGATCAAAAGTAAAAAGAAAACACATTCTCTGAATAATACTATTTTAAAGTTAGAGAACCCTTGTATTTTAGAAATCATCACTGCAAAGACTCTAGTGTTATACTTGAAAGTGTCTAAATCCCAAAGCCATAGAAGAAATCCACTTAGGGCACTGCGCAGGGGCTCTCTGGTGAAACTTGGTTGCACAGTATTATATATGCATTGAATACTTTCTGGACTTACAGCTACTTTCCAGTCACTAAAACATAGATAACTTTAAGTTGGCAATAAAAAAAAAAATCAATTATGTCTAGAAGGAGGATTATATGTAATAAAGGGTAGAAACAACTATGTTCTGGAACAGTTACTTGACATTTCAAAAATACAGAAGTTATTTCTTTATAGCTGTTTAGTGACAGAAGCTGATACTGCTGTAAATGCAGCTAATAGGGTCTGTTGCTATTTGACTAGACAGATGTTAAGCTTCCTGTAAAGCACATTAACCCTTTACATTAGCAAGGGATGTTAGACCTGTGCAACCAAGCTTTGAAATAGATTTCCTTTTGGTAACTTCTGGCAAGCTTGCAGGGAGGACATGTTTCTCTGCTGATTTATTATGTATCCCTCTGGCAACATTGCCTCTTCCAACTCTGTATTTCTTCCTTTCTTTCCTTAAGTTCCAACTATTTCAAAAAATAAAAGGTCATCAAAATGACTAAGGATAACCTAACAGAGCATTCTCCTTGGGGAAGGAGAAAAGAGAAATAAACCTTGTTGGTTTTGGTTTTTTGCAAAGACTTTAGAACTTGAAACATGACCTTCACCACAGCACTGAATGGAGTCTTTGTTTCTGTATTAACTTTCTTTAAACTGTTAAAATATCCCTATTGCTGTGTGCCTAAAATAATAGGGGTGGGTGGCAATAGCTGTTTACAGGTTACGCAACTAAACTGTCCCTTTTAATAGTGAAATGCTCAAAAATTTCCTGGAGGGAATAGATGTGAATTCCTTTTATATGTTACACTGTTCCTGTTGGTGAGTGTTGCCAGAAGAACCTGAAACTTTAACCATAACTTGGGGGAAAGATCATGGACCATTAACACCAGGGTAGGATGGCGACAGAAGCAATAGTCTCCTGTATCTGAAAAATGCATACACCAGTGATACATCTTTCCAGACAGACTTCCTCCTGTCACCCATGATTTCTGAAGCTTTCAAATGCTCTTGCCCTATTCCTTTTTTGGGTCAGTTGCGTTAGGAGTCCCTGTGCCAGCTGCCCAGGGGAAGAGGAGGAAGGTATCTCACCAGATAATAAAAGGAGGCTGTGTCTGATTTCTCAAGATCTGAACCCAGCCCTGGACATGCTGCTTTATGAAAATATATTGTATCATTAAATGCTGCAGAGCTGCTGCATTGCTGCTTCAGTGCCCAGCCCTGTGTCTATATTAAATAATGAATATCATATATTCATACTTGGTTGGTTTCTGTGGGGGAGCATTGCTACTTGCCTCTTACTCCAAAAAATTGTTAGCTAAATATTTGCTGATTTATTTATTGTCAAATACAGTGAAAATTAATCTTCAGCAAATATATCCAATATGGTAATTAAGAACTTGATCCAAAGCCTGTTAAGTGGAAGGATTCTTGTTGGATTTGGCAGGTGCTAAATAGTACTGGGGGAAAAAAGCATTTGTGAAACAGATTCCCATCTTGGTCCTGACCTTCTGCCATAGTTATTTCATGGAGTAGAACTTAGTATAGGGTATAAGTGGTTTAGGCATGCATTAAATGTCTTCATTAATTACCCACTGTAGGAGCACGTACAATAGCTGTGCAATTCACAGTGGCTACCTCTCTAAACTTGGAATGTAAAAATCTATATTCAGAAATATACTGTGCAGAAACACCTTCAAAGTCTCATGGCGTAAGTGTGTGCAGTCCTGGTGTCCTCCACATCAGGACATGGAGCTGTTGGAGCTAGTCCAGAGGATTCTAAGGGGGCTGGAGCACCTCCAGTATGAAGATAGGCTAAGATAGGGCTGTCTAGCCTTGAGAAGGTAAGCTGTGTGGAGACCTCATAGCAGCCTTCCAGGATCTGAAGGGGGTTTACAAGGATACTGGGGGGACTTCTTCAGGGACTGTAGTGATGGGACAAAGAGTAATGGATTCAAAATTAAACAGGGGAAGTTCAGATTAGAAAAAAGAAAGAAGTTCTTTACTGTGAGGGTAAAGTTGCCCAAAGAAGTGATAAATGCTCCATCCCTGGCAGTGTTCAGGGACAGGCTGAACAGAGCCTTGGGTGACCTGGTCTAGTGTGAGGCACTCGTACCCATGGCAGGGGGCTGGAACTGGGTAATCTTCAAGTTCTTTCCGACTCAAACCATTCTATGATTGTTGCGTCTTTAAGACCCAAATAACCTGGTGAAAACTGAGTCAGGATCTTGTGTTCTTCAGTGATTCATCAGCTTTAGGCTATGATAATTCTGGTTTGTTTGACCTAGACTAAAACAAGGAAAACACTTCCCACTTACACAGTTGGGTTTAAGTTGAAAGTCCAGATGTCAATGTTGGAATGCAGAAACATTAATAAGGCTTGAATGCAAGGCAGATACCAGTATGTGAGGTCATGGCTGAGCACAGGTATAATACCCAAGCTGAGCAGAGTAATTTCCTCAGTCCTCTTGAGTAAGATTAACGCAGCAGATTCTTTTTGATGTAGAAAAATCTAGGATATTAGAGGCAGGTGCAGTATATTGACAGAAAAATCATTCTGGACCTCTTAGGGTAGAGGCAGCTATACCTCAGTATGTGCCAAACTGCTTGTGCTTAGAGCACTTTCCTAGTACATGAATGCTAGTGTCATACTGCATCAATAAGCGCTTCTGTAGCTGCTCAGGAAACAAACATGTGGTGAGAGTCAAAGTTATGCTGTGGATTAGAAATTGGAATCAATACTAGGATCAATGGGGGATTTTAGTGGTGAGAAGCCTAAACTATTTATCAGCAGCCTGGGTAGGGGCCAGCGGATGAAGTGGCAAAATCTGCAGAGTATATGAAGAAACACTGCAAACTAAATCAGCTTAACAGGGTAGCAAATGCTACTCCAGCCTAGCTGAGCCTACTGCTACATCATAGCATGTAAATGTACCAGCCTGTCTCCTGGCTGCAATGTGTTCACAGCTGCCTCGGTGCTGAGATGCTGCAGGAACAGACAGAAATTGAAATAACTGAAAACAGAATTGGGGCTTTATAGGAGAAATGTGAGTGATGAGCAAGGGAGAGGTAGGAGAGTGAAGGAAACTGTCCTGGATTAAGTTAAATTAACTTGGTGAGCTTTCTGTTTGTCAGAACATTGCAAGATGTTATCTCATATGAAGATTCCCAAGAAAACAATTCACTGCAAATCCACTTTCAGGCCACTGTGGCTTTTTCTTCCTTCACTGCCTGTTCCATACAGCTATAACTAATAAGGGTCACAAGTGATAATACTGAACATCATAGGAATGAAGTAAGGACCTTTAATGAAAGTGAAACAGCTTTTGGTTGAGACTTGGTAAGATGGGGTGATCCAGTTTTTGCGGTTATGAACTGTGGCAAATTAGTCTTAAGACGTTTGCTGAGAATTAATTCTGTAACATGCAGAGGCCAAAACTGTGGCTGTAAACTTGAGACAAGCTGGCTCAGAGCATCTGGTGCAGTTTTGTTGCATGCTCTGGGCTGAATCTTGCTTACGCCTAACCTGCTCTTGTCTCCACATCAGCAGTTGTCTGCAGGGATATTTGTACAAGTACAGCCACTTGCCAGTGCACATCATGGAACTTTGACATCTGCCTGAAATCCTGGAGTTGGCTGGTTGGGGTGTTAGTATCGAAGTTAATTTCATGCTTGTGGTCAAGGATGAAACAAATTGATGCTAAAGCTTTTGAAACTACGGTATGACAGGACAGACTCCTGCAGATCCTGTTTTCTCCCCTGTGCCCGTATCTGGAACATGGACAATATGTAACCTGCTTAGCTACAGATGGCTGGTTGTCACTTGGTGCTGGGAACAGCAGGATTTCTCCCATTTTGACTGACCCAGATGGGTACAGAGTCATCTAGGGAACTCCTGGCTCAGCCATCCCTGCTTATGCCTAAGCAGGCTGCTGCTGAAGCATGCCCAGTTCTACCAGCTCAGCAAGCAGGATTCTAATGGATTTCAGAAGATTCAGGCATACTTAATACAGGCTCATTCCCACACCTCTGCTGCAGTCCATATGCTATCAATAATAAACAAAAATGATCAAAGACTTAATAGTGATTTAGAAATTACTTAACAGTAATTTCTTTACTGTTTAACATGTAAAACTGACTCCCATAGATAAGGCTTTCATATTACCAGCAATAAGTAGTGAGATTGTATTGTTTTTCACACACATTAAGAAGCCCCTAGCAGATCCAGAGCTATTTGATTTCCCCAGTATCTTTAATGTAATTTTCACAAGGCTTCTTGGAAGTGTGCTATTAACTTCATTTTGCAGATGCACAATCAAGATGAGTAACAAAGACCAGATAACTCTTTCTGTCCAGAGATATAATACCACTTTCCCCTACCACTTGAGGAAATGTTCCTGTATGGAATTAGTCATCTAAATAGGAGCTATACTTAACTGCAAGCATTCTCTTATAAGTCATTGCCTCCTTTTCTGGAGTGATGAGGAACAGATAATTTTTAACCTAAGAATATTTCCATTTGGGATTGAGTTTTGGGTCACATTGGATTTGATAGTAATGGGAAGAAGCATTTTACCTAGTACTGATACCAGTACTTCATGCGCATACTCCATTCCTTGGTCATGTTTGAGTCCACCTGTCCCTGTGCACAGCCATGTGCAGTCAACACCAACCTGACGGTGCAAGAATTTACCTGCCAAAGAACTGATTCTGAATTTATGCTTCATCATTTACTGTATCTTTAGAGATATCGGAAGAAATAGGACTAGGAAATAATACCTTCTGTTCAGTGCAAAATAAACTTGAATCTAAACCACTAAGGCTACTATTTGATCAGGAATGTACTGGTCACTGTGCATCTTCAAGCCCCTTGCTGCTGTGGATAACAGGAGTTTTGTTCCCTTCTTTTGTTGAAATCAACTTCTTGCAGGCAACAACTGAAAGTAAATGTGTACTATAGCATGGATCTGGTTTTGCAGAGAGTCATAGTCTATGAAAAGAATATGCCTTTAGACCAGTGATTATAGCCCCAGGTTTTTGCTGCACAAGTATTTCATTTGTACTGTTACAGATAAAAATAAATATCAAGTTAAACTGGGTAGAGAAAAATGGCTGTGGGTATGACTCAATTATACTAATCAATTAGAAATATTGAGTGGGAAAGGAAGCCAGCACCTCTGGAGTATCATTGATAAAGGTCTTCTATGTTTGAAAGCCAGCCTATTTTTTTTCCACTTATGCTTTATGAAATGATATAACTTCTCCTTAGAAGTTTTGCCTCCTTTATCCTCAGGCTCTAATGATAGCATACTTTTTTTCAGTGTTTATATTACTAAAAAGAGAGAACAGAAAATAAGATATCACTGAATAAATTAAATCAGCTATCAGAAATAGGATTAAGCTACTGATGGATTTTTTTAGGTATGTTTCATTTATTAAATACCCCTGTTGGAAAATCTACATGAAACTACTACAGATTTTCCTATCTGCTGTAACAGTGTTGCGGAATCCAGAGCTGGGAGCAGTTCCGTGGAATGCGGGAGTTTTCCTTCTAGTAATGGTGTCTACCTGACACCCTTGCTCTTAGCCTTTTTCTGTTTAGTGGAGTTCAAGTCTATTGCCATCAACTATTTCAAATGCAAGACAAAAAAAGGTATCTGCTTCAGTGCAGAAAAGAATTTTCTGTTCCACGCTGCAGAATGACTCCTATATTAGTTGCATCTAATATGTGTTGATGGGATTAAAATAAGTTTTTAGGAATGAAGTTTCGTGCTTAGGCAATGAAATGGTATCTATGTAAGTGACAACATAGCTAAGTGCAGAAAGCGAGATTGAGTTTACTTGGTATGCATTTGGTTTAGATGGAAGAATGCAGTGATTTAGGCTATTTTCATAAGGAAGCAGCTGCATAACTTTGCTTGTTTTATGTACTCCAGTGGTAGCAGCAATTTCTTCAGCAGCACATGTGTATGTGCAAGTGCATCTACTGGTCTTATTTTTTATCTAACAATATTTTCTGTACCAAAACTCAAAAAACTTCATACTTGTAGACTTTTTTCATATTCCTGAATTCATATTAGATAATGCAGTTTTCTGGCATGTAGTAAAAATAATTGGGCTTATTTCTTCAAGATGCAGATATTTCTTGGCACAAACCTGCTAGGATGAATATTCAGATATCAAATGCAATGAAAATGCATTACAATCAAAGCTGTTGGACATCTCTATGTAGAGGTACAAGTTGTGTACAAATGTAGGTGTCAGGAGCAAGACAGTATTCTATTTATCTGTTAGTTCCAATATGTGGCAAGTAATAGAGTATAAAAGGAAGGTCTTTCTACCTAATCAGCTGGTGGCATATGTAAAAAGCTTAAACATGGTGATCATGTCAGGATCCAATGCCATTCCAACAAAGATTTTTGCAATGGAACTTCCTACTTATTATTACTCTTCTACACCTTCAGTAGTTAGTGCAGCTGTAGATATATGTGTTGGACCTGAAAAACAGCTCTGAAAACAAGTTTTGCATTGACATTTCAACACTTCCACTTCGGCTACTGCAAGTATATTCAGAAAAGCCTTATCTTTAAAACCAAGAAAATGCTGAGCACTTGGTAAATAAGAGTTGGGAGGTGAAGAGAGGAGGGAAGAACACAAAATAAATAAGAATCAAAGAACACACAAAGCCACCAGCTTTCTTTGGACAAACTTCGGTAACAATTTCAATAGGATCTAAGCGCATATGGTGCTCTTCAACAGTGTAAAGGTTTAGTCAGCATCCTGGTAAAAAGTGAGCCCCATGGGTTTTCCACTCTATCAGAGAAATATTTATCAAACTTCATGGAAAAATATTTTTTATAAATACGAATGACTCTGGTTTGCTTTTATAACTGTTCTTCAATGATATAGTTGTGCCAAGTAAGTGTGGATATGCTGCTTTAGCATCTTTCCTGGAGTAATTGACTGCCATTGCCTCCATTCAATCTGTGCCAATGTAGACTCGCATTTTGTTACTACATTTTACACAAAGCATGTTGGACCCCTCCACCTATCTTGATACAGTTAGACAAAGCATAAGTCACCTGGGGCCTCTGCAGGCTTGTGGTAGCAGACTAAAATTAGATGCTTGAAATTGTTATCACCATTATCCATCTGCTTTGCTTTCAAACCAAATTCCACTGCCCCCAGTGGTGTAAGGGCATCCTGTGAATCCACTCCTGACCTGCTGCAGTTCTCAGGCTGGTGCATTCAAGTAAAACAGAACCAGTTTTACTTTTGCAAATCACAGTGTGGCTGTGTTAATTCTGACTGCAGAATTAGAATCATAGAATAGTCAGGGTTGGAAAGGACCTTCACATCATCCAGTTCCAACCCCCCTGCCATGGGCAGGGACACCTCCCACTAAACCATATCACCCAAGGCTATGTCCAACCTGGCCTTGAACACCTCCAGGGATGGAGCATTCACAGCTTCCCTGGGCAATCCATTCCTGTGCCTCACCACCCTTACAGTAAAGAATTTCTTCCTCATATCCAGTCTAAACTTCCCCTGTTTGACTTTGAACCCATTACCCCTTGTCCTATCATTACAGAATTGCAGGCCAGTGTTTCACAAAACTTTCATATTCAAGCCAAAATTCTTAAGATTGGGCTAAAAAAACCAAACCCACAAAGACTTCTTATTGAGATTCATAGCACATCATTGCCTGCTTCTTTTTTAAAAGCATTGCATAAATACCTGTTACCCTGTAAGCTCCCTTTCCAGACAGGCTGTGAGTACTGATGCTGTGTTTATTCAGGATAACAAAATATGCTCTCTAGTGAATAATAAACTGACTTTTTTCCTTGTCCTTTTAAACCACCATGAATTTTTTAAAGGGGGAACAGTTTCTTTTTTGCTGCTGCAGCAGCAATTTGCTGTCATTTCATGGGATTGAAGGGTAGTGAAAATGACTTTTTAACAGGCAGTTCAGTAATTAACACCACCACAAGAAAATTAGCTCTAACAGATAGGTGGCACAAAGCGAGCTGTGGGGGTGAAGTTTCAGAAGTTACCTAAAGAGCTTTAGTGCTCCCGTGCCAGTGGTGACACACAGGAGCAGCCTTTAACAAAATGCTATCAGACAGCTTTTACCCTTCAAAACATCAGCTAAGTGCTTATCAAAGCACTTAAATTTTATGTGGTTCCCCAGATGCTTGCTTTGCAGGATTTGTGATGTGAGAATAAGCTGTGAGCAGAGATGCCTTCAGTATCAACTGCTCTGACACAGTTACCTTTTATTTGTCTTAATGTGAAAAGGTGGAAAAAAAGGCCCCCAAACCCACTCAGATTCTGAGGATGCAGCTGACCCCTATGTAAACCCCGTGCAAAGATGAGGCCTTCTGCGGACAGCCTGCTGCATGCATTTTGGTGGCTGTCAGTCAGGTCTGTCATCCTGTCTAGTTATGAAAGAGTGTTTTTAACCTATGCTAGCTGCTTCACAGCAGAAGACAAGAAACTTGCTTCTTAGTTAATATCTTCAGTTATCTGCGCCTTCTCAAACTTCCTACATATGGATCAGCCAGAGGATTCTTAAGTGCTCTTTAAAACTTCTATTTTTGTTTAATAGCTGGAAATCCCTGGAATGGTAGGGATACTGTGGGATTACTTTTATTGGTTAGTAAGACCTTTACAGCTGCAAACTCTCTCAAACTCGCCCTAGAGATGTACAAACCTGCCTGCCAACTTCCTCCATAGCAGCAGTACTGCCTGTACCAGATGTTCAGAGCTTCTGAGTCAGAATTCCAGAGACAGTGACATTGCTTTAAACACACATTAATAATACTTATCTTTGGTCTTCTGAGCTCTAAAGTTCAATAGAGCCATGTCTTTTTGATACTTCTCCCTGTTTTATCACTAAAATATGCAGTTTTGCTTATGAGCAGATGCTGAGACTGCCATTTGAAATTCTGTATGAATTTGTTAGATGGAGCATTAAAGAAAAAGCTCAGCTATCAAGAAGCTGGTGATGTGATTTAGGTTTGGCATGTATATAGAAAGCCAAATTGTAACAGAGCAAGGGAGATCACTGTCCAGGCTTCGGTAAATTAAAGCCTGTAATAAGCACTTGTTGGGGAAATGGGCTTAAAACTTGGACACCTGCAACACTTGTGCATTAAGGATTACACAGACAGAAATAGGACAAGAATTAGCTCTCCAACTCCCAGCCTAGTCCAGGTTCTAGCTGAGCCTTCATTTGTCATCTTTGCTCACACAAAATTGGACAGCTGCTGAGATGATCCCAGGGCACTAATCCTGCCAAGATATTTGCTGATCTACAGATAAACATTTTGTGTTTTGTAAAGAAATAAAACTATTATCCATTACAGTCATGGCCTCCTCAAAGTCAGAGTTTCTCCAGTCATGCTGAGAGAACAAGGCAAGATGCTTAGACTGTAAGGAGTACACGGGTTAATCACAGTTCTGTAAATCACTCTTGTATTGCAGAAAGGTAGCTCTGAAGATTTATTTTCTTTACATGAACAAATTACTGTTGTGTAAGTAAATGATCTACCAAGGACAAAATGTAGAGAGTAACAAGGCCAGACATCACCTGTGTAAATCTAGCTAGTGGGTTAGAGGTGATGCAAAGAGATTGTTTGGTCCCTGGAACAGGCAGCTGTTGTAGCAGCTCAGGGGAGGTAATGTCTGTGTCTGCCTTGCTGCGTACGTTGGCTGTGCCATAGAATCATAGAATAGTTAGGGTTGGAAAGGACCTTCACATCATCCAGTTCCAATCCCCCTGGCATGGGAAGGGACACCTCACACTAAATCATATCACCCAAGGCTCTGTCCAACCCAGCCTTGAACACTGCCAGGGATGGAGCATTCACAACTTCCCTGGGCAACCCATTCCAGTGCCTCACCATCCTTGCAGCAAAGAATGTCTTCCTCATATCCAATCTAAACTTCCCCTGTTGAAGTTTGAACCCATTACCCCTTCTCCTATCACTACAGTCCACAATGAAGAGCCCCTCCTCAGCATCCCTATAGGCTTCCTTCAGATACTGGAAGGCTGCTATGAGGTCTCCATGCAGCCTTCTTCTGGCTGAGCAGCCCCAACTTTCTCCTCCTATCTTCATATGGGAGGTGCTCCAGTCCCTGATCATCGTCGTGGCCCTCCTGTGGACTTGTTCCAACAGTTCCATGTCTTTTTTATGCTGAGGACACCAGACCATTCTTGCATGTCTGCCAGCTTAATTAAACTGAGTCCAACTCAAACCATCCTGTGATTCCATGACTCTCAAAGACAGTGATGTCACTCTGAGGGAGTTTCCTCTCACAGCCTCCCCAAGTGCTATTCCTGTACTCTGTGGTCCTGATCCCTGAGCAGTGCTCTGCTGAGTATCTTTTCCTGTATGTTGTTTTCAATTTTTTTACTTCAGATAGAGTTAATGCAGAGACCAATTCTCTGCAGCTCCCTCTTACATATTTGAAGACTCTTTCACATTAATCTTCTCTTGATTAAGCAGCCTTAGATTCTTAAGTTTTCCTGCTCAGCTGTGTTTGCCAGGCTATGAGGAGACATTCAGCTGCCAGATGAGTCCTGTATGTGTGTAATAGCTCAGCTGTAAAGAGAGCTGCTCTGTAAGCATTATACCTATATGTCACCAAAGCCTTTTGTGACAGCAAGTGAAGGTGTGACATAGCAGAGATATTGGGGCAGATATCGAGCTAATTCAGCATTGTCACTTCTGTGAGCTCTGCACTTGGCACTGGTTGAAGAGCCTAATGCTCAGGGCTGACAGATGCAAGATGGGAAGAGGGGTTCTGAGTGTTTCATTTAGATGATGTGAATTACCTAGGAGAGTGGTAGTAAGATACCTGAAATAGGGGAATGAATGGAGCTGACCAAGAAAGCCTAGATGAAATCAAGTATAATGCTGCCCTTCACTTATGTTTAGAGACATGTCTTGTTGAAGAATATGTCCAGAGCCCTAAGAGGAGATTGTAGTAAGGGACAACATTGTAAATATACAAGTGGAAGTATCAGAATGGGAATTAGTCAGCCAGAGCCAATGACTGAGCTGTTAATGTCCTTCTCTGATTTAGATTGATTCTAATTGCAAACATAAGTCAGTTGATTGTATTCAGTCCTTATTTATGATCAGTTCTGATTACACAAATTATGACAAATATGAATTAGGCTGTAACTAGCCCGGCAATAAGCTCTATGTTGCTAGGTAACAAGCCAACATTATTTCAAACAACCCAATCTAGGGGAAGCAACTGAGCTATTGTTGTTCTCTGTTCCTGCTCCTTGTTCTTTAGGATTGCTGTTAAGAGCCTTTTAAATGTCTTCTCCTTAGTGTTTGATTTCCTGGGAGGAAGGATAAAGGTTTTGTTGAATTTCAAGCAGGCACCTTTGCATAGTGTTCCATGTGACAAAGGTTTGTGGAGCAGTGACTGTGGGACCAGCTGTCTCTGTGCTGTAAAGTGAAGCGCTCCTGGATGCTGAAATCATTGCAGAGCAGCCCTGAAGCAGCAAGCTCTGGTGTCATCCAATTCCACTGCTCATAACATTTAGTTCTGTCTTCACTGCTGTCAGTTTATCTGTTCTTCTTGTGGTATTGGAATGGAAATGACCCTTGTTTTGGTGACTTCATGTGAATCCCAAGGACTGCTTATACTAGACAATACTATCTCAGCACTGGGGGAGTTGACAAGATCAGATGCAATCCAGAAGCAGCTACCAACTTTACAAAGCTTTTGTAGGAATCGTCATGGTGCGAGGCTGCTTCTCAGTACGGAGCTGCAACTTGCATGTGATGGACAAAATAGAAATGGTGGAGGCCAGAGTGAATAGATTGGCTGAGCCATATATAGGATGAGTTTAGTTAAGTTTTTCCCTACCTGGCAGTAGCCGTCCTAATAGAAAAAGCTCCAGATTTGCTTGAATCAATATCCTGGAGGTGATCAAGCCAACAGGCAAACCCCACACAGCTTGTTCCCTAATGAGGACTGGAGAAAGTAGCCTTTAATCAACCTGAAAATAACCTGAACAGTGCACTGAAGCATCTTTGCTTCAGAGATGTCAGGAGCACTTTCAATCTTTTATCTTCTCTGGAACAGCAGGAGAAATGCCACTGAAATAAGCCCTGTAATTTCTCCTCTGTAATTATACCTGTCACCACTTCCGATGGAGCTGATATAAATAGCCAGTTCTGCCTTCTGTTTGCAATTGTGCCTTTTTAATACAAAACAAAAAGGGGAGAAGCAAACTGCCTGCCCTTGTCTCTGATGGTAAGACCAGCTCTGATGTGTAAGATAAAGCATTCATGCACTGCAAATTTGCTCTATATTTCGTAGCTTGACATTATATACGACACACCAGTCTTGTAAGTAATTGTTTGCTAGAAGTAATGGTAAAACTTGTCACGTGATAAGGTCTGCTGAAACTAGAAGGTGTGTATTTTATTGTATGCTTTTATTTTTGCTTGCCCAGTGCCTACTGTTAAATCCACATTTGTCTGCAAACAAAAGTCAGGCCTGTGCCACTGTGAAATGCAAATCGCCATGCTTTAGTCAGCATTCATTAGAAATCCTCATGTAAGCCAAGGGGAATTCACAGCTCTTTCCTGGAGTTGTAGGAGTTGATGCATCCCAGCAGAGAAAAGAAATTGCAGTATATTGTAAATTGTTCCAGTTTTAGTATACTGGGCCAAATTTGATAGTAGCAGCAAACGCAGCCTATTTGATGTCAGTGGAATAGTAGCAATTATGACAGATGATGATCTTTAAAGTTGACCTAACCACCATTACTCTGGGACAAGAGGCCAGTGGCTTGGCTGATTGTCATTGGGTCTCACTGGCTGCTAGCAGCTTGGTGGATTTACGACCCACTGTACACTGTGATCTTTGAACTACTTCCAGCCTCACTAGTTTCAATGGTAAACACAACATGTAGTTCTCTGCCCTTGCCTTTAAGCAATAACAGTCCTAAAATACATGAATAAATATTTAAAAACAAAACCCCTCACATAATTTAAATTCTGTCTCTGTTCCCAAGAATATATGAAAAAATCATATGGGGGAAAATTCATGCATTTATAGAGGGTGTTCAGATACTGTAATAGTAAGTTATCACAACCAGAAATAACTAGAAAGAAAAACAAATGAGGGAGGAAAAGTTTGTTTGGTGTAATCACCAAAGTTTAGCAGCTCTCAAAGTCCTTTTTTATAAAACTTCCCAACTGATAAAGAGAGCTTTACCTACCACCAACTCCTACCTAGAGAAGGGATAAAATGAACACAGCAATCAAATCTGTGCAGAATGCGGCCTGTGGCTTAGACCACTGGTTTTTACTGGGGTTCAATTTATATTGATACACACTACTTTAATTTTCTGAGTTATAGAATCTTAAAATAGTTGGGGTTGGAAAGGACCTTAAGATCATCCAGTTCCAACCCTGCCGCATGCGCAGGGACACCTCACACTGAACCATATCACCCAAGGCTTTTGTTAATTCAGTTCCCTGAATTAACTTCAAGAGCTGTGGTAGTCATTAAAGAGCAGAGACTGCTTACACAGTTTAATATGAGGACATTCAAAATCTCTAATCTCTTTGCAACACCCACTTCCATGCTCAAGTGAGTGGTGCTGTCTCACCCAGCGGTTTTCTGCTCTCTGAAGTGAGGACTTTCTTCCATTTATGGCTGAGTTGAAGGTTGCAAAAATTCAGTGAAGAAATGCAATTAAATATAGGTTCCTTTATGTGCATTGGAGTATTCAGAGCCCCACTGGTGACTCCAGTGGGTGCTTAGGAATGAGAACTCCCTACCTCTGGTGAAGCCACTTACACAGTCAAGTCCAATGGTAAAACGCAATGGACACCACAGCTCTCAGCACTGCTTCCCTACTTGGATATTCTCAGGAAAATTAGCATTAGGGCTTAAAGCTTGATTTGTCTGAACAGCTCAGCATCCATAAACTCATTACAAGAATCAAGGTAGCATTTGTTACTCTATATATAGCGAGAGACAAAGAAAACAGGGCCATTGTGCAGAGTATCAATTAGGCCTCTTAGTGAGCCATAGAAGTAAAACTTGTCAAAACAAAATTGCATTTGCAATGCAGTGAATCATGAAGGATGTGTACCAGGTGTCAGGAAAAAAAAAACCCAGGAGTGGAAGGTTTTTGCCATGCTTTGTTCTGAAGCAGTTAAGTGTCATCAGTCTGAAGCAACTGAAACAGCCCCAGTGACTATTCTGCAGTTTTGTCTAGCAAAAATCTGCATCCCAGGAGAAGATTGCACTGCTGTTGATACAATCTAAGGTGGTAAACATGTGCTGGTAAGTTTGGGCTCAGTGTGTGTTTGAAGAGGCTGCTCTAGGAATCCTGCGCTTTTTTTGTATGAGGGTGCAGCTGGACCCTGTGGCCAGGAAGGGAGATTCCTGGATGCTGTTAAGTGTTACAATCCCTACCCTTTCACAAACAGATAACTTATTGCAGTAGGATAGTCTAAGAGGAGCCATGCATCAAAGCTGCTCTGGTTCAGAGATTTGCTGTTTACTTTTTCCATTTTCACAGGGCCATCTAGGAATGTCTCTAAATGCCCCTGTCTTCTCTACATTTTGGCACCGCTTTCTCTGAGATTCTGCCTCGATTTTCACACTGTTGTTAGCAAGCTGCATGCTTGGGAGGGGACTTGTTTCTTTCTTTAACAGTTTATTTTCCCCAGTGTTATTCTACCATACCCAGCAGCTCAGAGGATCCGTCTCTTCA
Source organism: Psilopsiagon aurifrons (assembly GCA_025447955.1). NCBI lineage: Eukaryota > Metazoa > Chordata > Aves > Psittaciformes > Psittacidae > Psilopsiagon > Psilopsiagon aurifrons. Next base: position 53,754 of record JAOEHY010051602.1, read on the forward strand.
GTGCTCAGAGCTTGAGGGTTCTCTTCCAGGGCTGTGGCCTTCTGCAATACAGGAATAATGCTGACACATCCCAGCTCTGAATTCTTATTGAAACAATAGCATCTGCACAAAAAAGATTTATTACTTCTAAACTATTCTTGGCAAATGCTCACTTTTGATACTGGGTATGTCCCTTTAGCCTGTCCTCTTATATGGTATGTCTTAAACAACATCCTATTGAGCCTGCTTCTGAAGAATACCAAACATGTGCCAACTGATCAGTGTATACACAAATTAGAAAGCCATCTCTCCCCCTCAGCAACAACAAAGGAGACCCTTCACCTACCTTTTTTATTTCCTCCCCACTCCTGAGCACGGGGTTCCACACTTGCCGATGAGCTCAGCGGGGCCTCAGCTGATAAAAGAGGCAGCAAATCAGAGACACCCAAATGCCACCCGCTGTGAGGGAGGTAGAAGCCTATTGATGTATTGCCACCCACCTTTGGAAGCAGGTGCCCTTCCACACCGCTTCTCATGCAGTCCTGTTTGGCGCAGCCCCCACTGATTTCTGCTTCTTTCTTCTGGAGAGCACAGTAGCACAGTTCATGGATACTTATTTATTTCTAGCCCCACCAAACATTACAATTACCTGAGTGCTTTTTTGAGAGTTGAACTTGCACAGGTTACTGGAAAAACAGAAGCAGCCCTGGTGGGTTTGTAGAGCAGAATAATCGTCAGAAGCGATGAGCAGTTAATGTATGTGAATGTTAGCTATTTTCTGCAAGAGCTAAATGGTACAAGAATACAGAGATTGAACATGCTTGCTGCTTCACTTGCAACTATGAGCTCTGAATTTGGAGCACAAGGTGTATGGCAAAAGCTCCCTGGCACTGCAGCCTCTATAACATTGATTACAAAATATAATCCACTTACAGGACAAACTCATGGAACTTGCAGGCTCAGGGAATGTTTTGCAAAAAGCTAACAGCCACTTAAATATGCATGAAAAAGGAGCACAGCGTGACTCTCCTGAATAGCAGCAAATCAAATCCAAGCTGTGCCTCTCCAAGAACAGAACCAAGAAAACTGGTTTCATTAGGTTTTAGAGGCTCTGAAAAGTAAACTGCGCAAATTTCTCTTGTACAGTATTGACTTGAAAAGCAGGGTCGTGGCATTTTAGTTATTACTTTGAAGGATTATGGCAAAGGCTTCTCTTGCCTAAGTAGTCAGGTAAAATTGTTTGGTTGTTGTAAATTGTCTTAACACCCTCTGTAATTACTGCAGGCAACTGTGCCTGCAGAGCAGCTTGTTCTACCTATGTGAGGAAGGGAATGTGTTGCCTAGATAAGTAATGTAGATGGAAAGTATATTGTTATATGGGAAAAATGTTTTGTGACTTTTCTGCCATCACACAGCAGAGCTGTAATGAAATAGTGATCTAAACTCAGCCCTTCTGCTCTCTAGTATGCTAGTAACAAAAGGAAGTTCAGAGAAAATGCTGTCTGTCACTGAGTGGAAGGGACAGGCAAAGTCAGACCAATGACTGAAAAAGCATAATGATATGCTGAGCCTTGAAAATGATCTACAGTGCCTTCAACTGTCCTTATCTGTGAACCTCATCTCAGTGCTTGGAAAGATCATTCATTTTGGAATCATTTCCATGGGCATGGAAGGCAGAAGGCAACCAGGAGCAGCCAATACTCACTAAGGTCTGATTATGCTTGACCAACCTGGGAGCTTCTAGGATGAAACGACTGGCTATCAGAACTAACTTTAAGGTTTTTTGGCAAGATTTGCAGTATTCTTGTTTGTTAGCTGACAAAGTATAGGTGGGACAAATAGGCTGTTAAAGCCCAGTCGTTCAGCCATTTTCAAGCTATAAGAAGTAATCAGTGTCTTGAAGCTCCAGTTTTCAGCTGCTATCAAGAAGACTGTGGGTCATACTGGGGCCAAAAGTGTTCAACATTCACACCAGCAATTTGCAATGAGAGAAGGCATATGTGAGAGACTTGTGGACAACAAAAAATGAGATGGCAGGGTTGATAAGCCAAGCTGCAAAGCTTCAGTTTAGAGGGAAATGGAAAAACTCGAAGACTTGATGAGCCAATAAAAATTGGAAATTCAACAAGGTAATGGAACAGAACTTTACCCTTGTGGAAGGTTGCAGAGTAAGGGACCAGTGTGCAGTTAAAGAAGAGGACATCAGGAGAAGACATACTTGCAAGAGAGTGTTGCAGTATTAGAGCAGTTTACCCAGGGAACTTGCATATTCTTAATTGTTGGAGCCTGTGCAATAATGAAGAGATCAAGATTGTTAATGACAAATCTTCTGGGTGTTTGGCAGAAAAAAATTTGCATGGAAAAAGGTACTTTGTAAGCGCCATTTATGAATAACAAACTAGTGAGGCTTCTTTGCCCCGGGGATGTTATGGAGATGGCTTTTATGCCCTCTCGTAATAACTGAATTTTGAGGAGTCTTTACTCTTACAGCTTTCCTGAACCCCCATGAACAGGTCTAAATAGTAGGCATAGAAGCTTGGGAAAGGACAAAATGTCTCTTGAAAATATTTTGTTCTTTGTACGAAAGATTTCTATTAAAAACTAGCAGAGAAAATAAAGGGAATGGAATATATCTGAAGAAGAATGATACTAAATAGAAAAGGATCTAAAACTGTCAGTGAAACAAGGCTTTCATTTTGTGTTCTAAAACTTTTTGGTTCAATGCCATTTACATTAGTCTTGGCAGAGCGACATAACACTGAGCATCTTCTGGCCTGGAAAGTTATAACATTGACTTCTCAGTGCTCCGTGCTTCCAGTCCTCCTGAATCTGTTTTTCTTTATGTCTCCTTTGGGTGTTTCACTTTTTTCCATAAATGTCCCATACATTGAGACTCAGTTATTTTTCAAAATATGCATATTTGTTAGGGGATGGTTTGGGAATTATTTACCACATAGCAGGATTCTGCCTCCTTGTGAAACTGTGGAGCAGTGACCTAGCAGCTAATTAGCAGAGGAACCGGTCTGGGTGTCATGTCAGTTTTGTAGGTGTTAAAGGAATCTTTGAATTCTGTTAGGATTACAGTTCCTCATGATGTGATTGTTAACTGAGTGTAGGCCACGTTGGCTCCCAGTTTATAAATGAAGAGGCATTGAAGAAGAAGTTTTTTATGAAGACAGTGCAGATGTAAGGGGAGAAAAAAAAGAAAACTGGAGAAAGGATGATCCATCGTTCTGACATATTTTTAGTACTTCTAACCTTTCTCACAGTTTGCTGCTCGCTTTTCTTGCCAGCAGAAATGCGTTCTGCTCATTTCTCCATTTCCTCCTAATGACCTTCTTTAACTGAAGCTCAATTAATCTTTTAAGAGAAGTTGACAGTAAGAAAACAAATTGCTTTGCAGTCTTGAAGTGTTAAAAAGGATTTGTATAGCACTTGTCTTCCATTAACACAGCATTTGAGGAGTCCAGATGCTTTGCCATAAGTCCTCTCTCCAAATCTATTAACGACCTTAAAAAAAAAACCCCAGAAAATAACATGAGGGAGTTTCTTTTTGTCCAGAACACTGGGTGTTTTGTTTCCAAGTGATTTATGTATCAATGTTCCTTAAACCCATCTTTCAAAATACATGCACATTTGATCATCAGCAGAAGATGTGACTAACGATTCAATCAGTGTTATAAATGGTCACACTGAGAAGCACCAAATCTCTTCTGTTTTATTTAGTTTTCCTTGCTATAATCAGGCAGCCGCGCTGTTGTGGTCTTTTCTGATCCTTTCTAGCACCCCTCCTTTCATGCATGAAGCTTTCTGTGTAACTCTGGTCTAAATTTCTCTCCGATGACCCTATTCAATACTGTCTTCTGCTGTTTCTGTCACTGTGCTCATCAGTACAAACTGAGTACAGCAAGAACTGTATTTGTATGCTCTCTGTAAGGATTTGGTTTGCCGGCTGCTTGCTGTCCTAAGAGCTTCACCAGATTCCCCTACAGTGCTGCTGGAAGGTGGAGAGGAGTAAAAGAAACAAACCTATTTGTCAGAGATGCTACTTCTTGATCTGATTGAAAAACTATAAAAGCTTCTAGGACCCAATAAAAAAAAAAATCTGTGAGTTTTTCTGTTGACATTCTTTGACAGGGAACTCTTCTAGCCGGAGTGGATTTGTTATGGATCTTGCGTGGGTTCAGAGGTGCCACTTTCTGAAATACATACCTGTATCTCTAGCAATATTAAAAACCTGATCATCCAAGCAGCTCGCAGATTAGCTACCTAAAAATAACTGTGGTGAAACTGGGTTTTTGTGGTTCTACCAGGAAGGGTTTGTTAGGCATAGTTAAAGCCAGCTACAGAGTGGCCGTTTGCTGTTCATTTCTCTTGTGTGTTCTTCAGATCTGCTCTTGTAAACTCCAGCTATACTTGGTGCAATGCAGGATGGCTTCCAAGAAGGTTTTGAAAGAGGACATTTGATGGACCTCTTGCAGATTTTTTTTGGGGGGGAACACAAACCAAAGACTTATTAAAACCAGCCCCAGCTCTTTACACAGATCTTCACATAAATGTATTTTCTTCTCTCTTTCAGTCCTGCATTTCTCCAAGAAAGCTGCTTGCTTGTGTTCTTCTAGCCTTTGAGACAGTTACCTCCTCCCCCTAACATCAGCAGGAGCTCTTTCACACTGAGCATCCTAGTCATTTGTTCCTTTTGCCTGCAATTGCAGGATTAGATAAATTGTAGGGGCATCTTCCAGATCAAATAAATTGCATTGTTACTTGTTTGCTTGCTGCTTGATGTAATTAAGGTAAATTTTCATCTCCTGATTTCTCATGCTGCACAAGCACAATATCAGTTAATGATAGCAACTTTGTGGCTTTCAAATCATGATAAAAAGTGGTCTTGCAAGCTGTCTTGGTTTGGGGACCCAGACTGGGTGAACATGGCAGTTGATCTTTCAACAGAAGAGCTGGTATTTGCTGAGGGTTTGAGTTTGTCTAGAGAATGTTATAGTCCTAGAGTAGGAGGTGAGGAACCCTTGGTGGATCACACATCGCTGGCATCTCTAAGTCACAGCTTCCTAAATGGGTGAGGAAAAAAGAATTTCTTGAGAAAATATCCTTCCACTTTCAGAAGTGTTATTGCTGTGACAGAACAGCTCCATTCAACTGGTAGTGCCATTGCCTCTGGGCTGGGAGGTCAGAAGTTTGTCTAGCAATGAGGCTGAAGCACATATCAAGGATGACACTGCAGTGCAGTAGTTAAGGAGGCTGTTCCTCTATTAAAGGTGATACTGCTTAGATGAATCATTAAATCTAGTTCCCTTCAGCTCATCCCTCTTGACTGGGCATACAGAAGCTAATCTCATGATACGTTTCCTGCATGATAATCTCAATGTCTTGACCAATGTTTCCTCAATAGAAACTAGTCATGGTACTCAGGACATGCTAGCTCTGTCTTGTGTATGTGCTGGCTACAGAAATTGCTTTCACAGCCTTTGCACTATAGGTATTTTGTCCCTGATTTTCTACTCTAAATACAGCAGAGAATCCCTAAGCATAAGAAGTGCTAGGAAAAGCCAAACTCCATTGTGTGTTCTCCTGTGAAGGGCAAAACTAACTCTACCATTCACTGGCTTTTTCTATTCATTTTGACTGCACTGCTTAAACAGTCTTTAGGGTTTGCCTCGGTTCCTTAGATATTTCAGGCAGGCGTCAATCTACTGTGGGCATCAGATCCTCCTGTAAAATGAAGCTAATATTTTTTCTGTCTCTTAGGAATGTTAGGGGAATAAACTCTACTAATGCTTATGACGTACATACATGAAGACTGGGAATATAAAAGACTATGAAAGCCTGTTCCTAGGCTGACAGAAGTGTAGCACAGCAGAAGACAATAGTTGTGCTTTCCTGGTATAAGGCCAAACTAAATGTTTTTTTTAAAGCCAAACACACACTGAGCATCCAAAACATGTTTGTTGCACTGACATTTAAGAAAAAAACAACAAACAAAAGCAGCAGCAAGTCCTTGGGATGCAGATTGCTTTTGGAACAGATTTTGGTGTTAGCTTTAATCAAGCTCCTTATGAGTGTGCTTTGAAATGAGCCTAAAAAAAAAATCTTTCGCTTTTAGCTTAAACAATCTGGTTAATTCAACACAGAAGTGAATTGTTTCACTGGGTCCTAACGTGTCTTTTTACTTCTAAACTAATTTTCCTGATTGGTCTGTCATAATCACAATAGCCTCCTTTTGGAAGTCAGGGGTGACTTGGAGTTAGGGGGCTTTATTCCTTTAACATCAACCCCTTTTTTAATTTGGGATATTATTTTTTTTCTTGGAAGATCTACTGTCTCTTTTAAAGAAACTCAGTTTAAAGACCTGCCACGAGTTTACAGAAATAAAGATCACATCCCGCTGCACAGAGCGTGAGCACTGCTGAATGGGAGCAGGCAACATCCTGGTGCTCTGTCACTTCAGCAGAAGGGTTCAAGCAGAGAACTCGGAGGTGAGTGCATGAAAAAGAGGCATGTAGGTGGATGAATAGGTGCACAGGAACAGAAAGTGCCATGTGTGTTCTCCAGAGCAATAATTTTATCACTCTGGATGAAGCACTCGTCGTATTCTTCCTCCCCAATTTCATTTAAGATGAGGCAGCGCGCTGAAGCGTGCATGGGTTCACGTGCAGATTTCTGGATATTTGCTCCCTCAAGAAGTTATGTTGGATCAAGTGTTTTTATTCTGTGTCATCTCTCCCTTCCCATGTTTGCTTTTCCTTGACTATCTAACAAACAGTGTTTGTGCCACCCTGAGCTGCAGATCTCATCCACAGGCACATGGAAGGAAGCGTGTGGTGGGCTGCACGAAGGGTGCATGCAGGTTTTTGGAAACATCACGAAAGGAACTGCCAGGCTTGGAGTATTTTCTGATATCCAAGCCCACTTGTGGGTGCTAAGTACTCAAATGTCTGGCCAGGAACTCCTTTGAAAATCTGGCCCAGATTTTGCTGTCTAGGAGTAGAGAGTGAGCACTACATCTGTGGCTCCCAGCTGGGGAGGCAGACCACAGCCATGAGGTGAAGCATAGGGTCCAGGAGAGGAAGATGTGATGGTCTTAGTCTTCCAGGCAGGAGCAGCCAGCCTGCCTCTGAACTGTGCTCCCAAGACCCTCGGGACTGAGGATTTTGGAGCAGAAAGATGGATAGATGCAGTTAATCATGTGTCCACACTTTTCTGTGTAGAAATATGCTCACAATGAAGAAAGCATTTTCCTTGAATGTTTTTTCTCCCCTTGAATAAGGGGAGCCTATGTAGCATGGTCCCAGTGGTGGGAATGAAGGAGCTGGCTGGGAAAGAATGGTCTTTACATGAGGCTATGGAAGGGATAGTTGTGGGATTTAGGGAGGTTTTTGTTGTTTCCCATAGTGGAAATGGTGGCAGGGGCTGTTAACCACTAACTAAACTTAACAGCTACCCTATTACTAGAGTGCTGCCATGGAAGAACCTGCCCTCTGCAAACCAGCAGTGATATTGGATACCTAGGCAATATGGATGAAACAGTCTTTGCAGGGTGGGATCATGCATTTTTATCATGGAAGTTTTGGGTTTTGATACCACCCTTTAATGAGTGGGAGTGGGAATGGGAATCTTTTGTTTGTGAATAAATCCACCAGAAAACCACTACGCTGGGTTTTGCTGCATGGTGCTATACCAGAATGCTGTAATGACAAATTGGATTGTTCAAGGATTAGGAATAGTAAGTGATGCAGGATAATTTCCATCATATTTTCATCATCCTTATGTTGTATGCAGAATAGCAGTGTATAACACTAATGCACTGAGGCACGTTAGATGCAGGTCCTGTTAGCTCAGGAAGGAACAGAATAGAACCAGCAGTGACAAAGGAGCTTGTTTCCCATCAAGACTAACCAACCATTACCACATTATTGCCGTATTTGATTTTTCTCATTTAAATGTGTAATGGCAGCAATTTACACCAGAAAGCAAAGGTGATTATTTTTCCATAGAATTGTTCAAGAAAGGCATAAAGCCTCCTACTATTGTCCTGACAAATGTGCTTGTTACCATCAAAATCACCAGTAAAATCATGAAGTATATTGTTCTGTAAACAGGAGGAGCTGAACACAAAGGAAAAGGCCTTTGGTCATATTATTTAGGTGGTATCTGCTGGGAAAATATTATTACAGGGATTAAATGTGTCATTCAAGGAAGGTGCTACCTTGTGACTGTCCACGTGCATTATAGTTATACACATGTGATGACAACATATCCCTCACCATACTAATTTGCTGGTGGCTGCTACTGAGGAAAACAAGAAATTGAAAGAAATATCCTGGTTTGTGACAGCAAAATCTAGGCTGAAGACAGTGTCAATTACATATGATACTGTGCAAAAGCCCATGCTGTGACAGTTTCTAGGTGCTTCACTTTTAATTGCACTGCTAGTTTTCAGACTGAGGACAGGGTGGGATGGAGGTAAGCCTGCAGGTGGCTCTGGGAAAGGGCTGAGAAACCCACAGTCCCTCAGCCAGGTTCAGGCTGCAGTTTCAGATTGTACAGCCAGCAGCAGTGTGGGGTTGGACTCTCTCTGCAGGTTTATTGCTGAAGATGTTTGAAGTTTGAGTTAATACAAGGGCCACCCAGGGTGAAACGGAGGCTTCTCCAGCGCCCTGCAAGAAAACAGGCTGTTCCCCTTCAATCCTGGGATAGGGAAGGACCTCTGACCTGGTAAATAAAGGGTCTTTGCAGTGCAGCTCTCAAACTGAAGGGGGAGAGCAGGAAAGCAGCAGCTGCTCATCAATCGTAGTGATGCAGCTGCAATGTGCTCAGACTGGATGAGGTGGATGGATTTTGATTCTGCAGTGCAGCCATGCATTGCTTCTGCACAAACCTGCCTGCCTGATTGCACAGGTAAAGTGGATTTTACTCCAAGTCTCAGGGGAAGGACAGAAGCTCATGAAAAGAATATTTGAAAGAAGCAGAAGCACTGTTTTTTGGGGACTGCCCTGATGATCCATACAGATATGTCTACTCAGCAGATTTGTAGAAGAGTATCACTTTGAAACACTTGAAATTTGCCCTAAGTAGGGATGTAATTCCAAAGACTTGAATTTGTTGCTGTTTTATTTAGAAATTAAGCACCAAAGATTTGGAGTTGTGCCCCTAAACTTATACACAACAGTGATAAACGCTTTCAGAAGATGATTCTGACATTCATGGGGTTAATTACCTTTTGGAGATGTTTTTTGCTGTGGATGGCTTCAAACTTCTTCTGCCCAAAGGCAGGAGGATTGGATTGATGCCAAGCCTCGTATATCAGACAAGGGGCAGTGGAGCTACATATTAGCTAGGATACTATGAGTACACTTGCCAGTTATTCCAGTGGAAGGAGAGGTGTTGTCAGGGATGAGTAATCCCTTGAGGTCTTGCAAAACCCCTGAAGATATTTACCCTGTTCAGTGGCCCACAGAGGGGGTCTGGGATAAGCTGATATCTAACTCCTGAGGCAGAGCAGCATACACTTCCTGCAAGTTGGGAGCTGCCTTGTCTTTGCAGCTTGCAGGATTTGCCTCCATGCAAGTGGAGGTTTGAAAGAAGTGGAAATCAATGACAAGCCTGCCCCAAGCATCCTTCCTCACTGTTAAAGGATGCCAGTGTCAGTCCCCCTATCAGCACTCTGCAGTTAACTTTAGTGGTTTTTTAATAACTTACTGGCAGTTGTAAGGGACTAACCTTAGTAGAATAAAGCAAATAAAGCCAATTTCTGGGTTTCTTTTATTGCACATGGGACAACAAGCCTATGCAAAAGGCTCTGGCTGTGTGTTCATGTCAGATATGCTCACCTCTTCAATTAAGCCCGGGGATTTTTGTTTCAAGCAGTCAGCAAGTCCATTAAAACACAGGGTGGACAAGGATGCATGATTTGCTTAGTGCTGCAGTGAATGGTGCTGCTGTGAAGGTTCTGTCTTTGGTGATGAATGTTTCATGACCTAAGCTCTGGAGAATGAGATACTGGCCATGTGAAGTGGTTAAATGGAAAATTGCCCAGGTTTTCCTACTTATTTGCTCTGAGCTATGTGTTGCAAATCAGTTACATGCGCAGCTCCAAGTTATAGGACTGCTCTCTGCTTAAAGTGGCTTCTTTGAGAAGACTATTCCTTCTACCAGAGATGTATGTTGTACAGTCAAATTCTGCTCCACAGCCCCAAAATCATAATGTAAGTTCTAATAAGCAGGTGCTAATAGTAACTCCTACTACTCCATATTGCTGACAGTTCAAAGAGGTGGTAGGGGAGGTTATATTTGATGTTACTCCCAAAGGTGAGCAAAGATGGAAATCCCTTAGTGAGCTTGGAATCTCAAGGGGTTCTGTCAGTGTAGGTGCAGAAAGCTGTCTGAAAGGGTATCTACTTTCTTTATAGAGGAACACTGATGTGAATGTTAGAGGAATTTCTTGTCAGGAAGGATGTGAACAAATGGGTGTAGGCCCCACAACCTAGATGAGGAGTCTTCTGCTAGCAAAATCGTGCAGTAAAAGTATTTTCATAGCTCAGTGTAATCACAGGGGAAACCCAAGCAGACTTTGAACAACCTAGAAGTGGTATACAATGTTAGCTGGGGCACTGCTGAATCTCATACTTTTCAAGAACGGCAATGAGCCTATGCAAAGCACCTTGCCAACCCAGGTCAAGCTGAGACCCAGTGTCCTCATTTGTTGGGCTGTTCTACCTTCTGCTTAGCAGCTGGTGACAAGGCATACTGTGAGGGACCCAGCAGATGGTACTGAGGAATGGTGTATAATGAGGCAGCATTGCAAGGGAGTGTGGGAAGTAGGTGCAATGGAGATTTGCTGCTCAGACACCACTGTAATAGTCCCTTAAGTGCTAATATTGAACACATGGCAAAAAGACTCCATGCACTTTTCCCTAGTCTTATATGCAAGATCCTTTGTTGTTCAAGACAGTCACAGTTATCTTCTTCAGTCTATTCTTCTACAGCTTCTATTGGAATGATTTAATTGGTTTTAATTAGCTCTAATAGGGCACACATCTGTCACTTGCCAGAGACATCCTAATCAAAGAAGGATCCATATTGTGGAACATCAGAGTTGCATTTCTTCTCAGTAAACCAAGAAAAATATCAACTACCAAACCTCAGGAGAGAATTCATCATCTACCAAGCACTTGAGCACAGCTGTATCAGGTCTCTCTTGTCACTGCCCGGATGATTACTGATATATCATTTGTTTCCTGCAAAAGGCATGTAAGTTGAAGGAACAAAGCTAGTAATTAGAGCAACACAGCTCAGATGAGACATGTTCTGCCTGAGAATCCAAATCAAACACTTGGCTCTGCTTCTATGGATGGCATTTCTCCTACGCCTACCACAGAACAGCAACCAAGCTGATTTCAGGCCAAGGGAGAAGAATAAAAGGGCTAGCAAAGGGACGCCCTTCTGCTTCATGCTGCTACTCAGTGGTTTATATATACTTCCAGACAGCTAAGCTTGCAGGTATTTTGTGAGATGAAAACGTACAGCTATTTCAGCTTTATAACCTTAATGTCTATTGTGCACTAAGTTTTAAAGAGCTCTCCACAAAGGTATTACTTACCAAGAATATACATATGGATTTTTGAAATGAGTGTAAGACCTGCAGCATGCTCTGAGAAATATCAGTTCTGGGCATGCTTGAGCTAATGGAGAAATTAAGTGTAAAGCTCAGGAGGACTAGTGCAAGATTTCTAGCATGAAGCTTCTCCACCTCAGAACAGAAGCCCTTTATTCTGATTTTCTTAGACAGCAGCAAAGTGCCCTGCTGCCACAGTAGGCTTTAACAGAGCCTACATTGCATCTACACAGGCAGGTATTTATCAGTAATAGTCAAGATTGGAACTTTTTCTAAAAGTCATATGGTGACTGAAATTGTGATCTCTCTAAAGAGCATCTAATGCTTTTCGCTGGCTTTAAGCACTAATTGCATCTTTCTTGCTAATGTATCTGACATCTCTGCACATTAGACAACTGTTTGGAAATGATGTTTTAGCTTATATGGCATATCCCAGGAAAAAAATGACAAAATGTTCTGTCTATTGCTGCTTTTAAGAGTCATGGATCAGAGAATGTTTAAATTTAGGTGAAAACAAAAATATCAGCTGTATTTAAAGACTTTGATGAGCAAGTCAGAAAGTACCAGGCAGTATATGTTCCTTAAACAGTCAGCTGCTTCTGAGCCTCTCCAAAACTCTTAACAAACATGGTGGATGTGGCTCTTTAATGTATAATTGTCATTTAACATCACTGAAAGGTTCACCAGGGGGCCTGAATGACAATGAGACCCAGCATGGGCTCACAGAAGTTCCTTCATAGCCACCTGAAGTGTTGCCATAGCAAGGTCTGCACCAGTCTCTAGTAATTCATACAGGCTGTGTGTTGCTGACTGTGCTGGGGCAGGGTAGGCTGAAATAGGTTTGTTTGTGCATGATTTTAAGAAGCAGTTCGTGCACAGCAGAAAAACATATTACCAGACAAGGATATATATGAAGGTATAAACAAAGCAACCAAGCACTTAGAAGACTGTTGCAAGCTAGGAATACCTGCAACTTTGGCCAGGGGAAAGGTGAGAAAGTAAAAATGGGATTCAGAGAATGGCTAATGGCTAGGGGAAGGGAATACAGATTATTGGCAAACCAAGGGCTATTTAAATGAAGGCTGGGCTAAGATGTTAGTTAGCAAAATTAGCCATAATTGTAGGTTTGTCTAAATTTAGCTGGTTTGTAGCTGACAATGCAGAGGTATGCTAGAACCTAATCCACAGGACTTTTGTCATTCCTTTCAGAAATTGCTAGTGGGATGTTTGAGAAAAACAGTGCCAGCAAGGAAGATGGATATCTGAGAGTCAGGCCGATTGAACTAGCACACTTAAAAATACTACTTTAGCAGTATGGCTAATGCAAGGCAGAGTGGCCACCTTAGTTTGGAGAGTAGAAATATAACTGAAAGATTACTTAGGTCTATTTTTGTATTCCTAAATGTGCTTTGCTATAGGCAGATATCTGTATCTCTCTTCCTTCCGATTGGTATCCAAAAAGAAAAATAAATGAAATCAGAAAAATGTCTAGAAATCTCCTGATAACAGTATATCTAAATGAGATTCTCAGAAACATGCCTTGACCTTCAGCCATTCTCAGTGATTGCAAATATTGGTTTTCAGCATCCTATTCACACTGAATGAATGAGAATATCTCCTCTAAAAGCTCTCCATCTTCACAGAACTTTTTAGCCTAGTCATCAGTACAGAACCATTTTCAGCCAAAGCAATGCATTTTGCCACCTAGGAAGTGACAAGCAGCAGAAGTGGTGCACATCACTTGCTGACTGTGTGCCAGTTTTTTCCGAGGCAAGGGCAACACTGTGAGAAATAGAAGAAGAATCCGTTTTTTTTTTTCTTGTGCATCTTTAAGGACAGGACTTGACATTGCTGTACTCACCTGCACCTTCTCCACTGGCCACAACACGTTGCACCAAAACCTGCTGAGCTGCATATGATGCTTCATCATTTTATATTTACTGCTGTTCTGCTATGGGGTTTGTCTGCATTGGAATAAAAGTGTAACTTCTAAAGTTATTTACAGCCCTGCTTGTTCCCTACCTTAATCTAATTATGAATTCTGGTTGACTGACTGATAGCTTTTCACTTATTTTCACCGTGTGAAGAGCTGGGGTTCTTTTTTTGTGCCCTGATTGAGATACCAGATGCACTAACTCCCTGTGCTGTGAACAAACCATCACACTGATGCCTTTGCTCTGTGGCTGTGATGCAAAGTGACTGAGCAACATATCACTTTATCAGCAGAGGAGAAACACAGTCATTCTGAGTGTGCTCGAGTTGACCACAGCAGATTCAGGTTAGGCAACATATGTCTAGGTAGCTACTTGGTACTAATTTCTTCTAAGTAGCAAAGAACACAGAAACTAGCTCTAGGGATTACTCTTTAATGTATTAGCAGGACTATCAGTTACAACATGCATCTTAGGATGGCATTTTGACCTCAGAAATTTCAATCCTCCTTGCAAGCTGGAGAGACCAACCTTTTACACAAAGGTTTCTTAAAACACTACAGGAGCTGGCAGGGTTTGCTGCTAGCTGAAAGACACCATTTTGAGCCTAGTAGGCTTCCACCAAACATGGTTCATTTGGCTAGTGACAAATAGGATCTGAACTCAAGAAAATTTAATCAAAATAGGATAATGTCTGCAATTTCACTTCAAGCTCTTGCATGGAATTAGGATGAGCTTTGTGTTCTTTAGCTCTCAAGTGTCACTTTCTTTTTTTTCCCCTGGAATTTCTTCTGGATCTGCATTATTATTGCTGCAATTTGCTTCATCTCCTTCTTTTTGTCCATAAGAGCCCACTGTGAGTGACTGTAGTGGAGATATTTTGTAAAGTGATTGTTGAAAAATAGGTATTTAATTACCTGTCCTTTTCAATCTTATTTCTCATTCTGTAAATTATGAAGGTAGAGTAATCCCCAAATCACCATAATTCTTGAGATCATTTTTTTTTAATTCAAATATAGCAAAATAACAGGACTTTTTTTTTCAGGCAGTGGTTTCTTTGGCATTTTCTCTCCTGTGACTTTTCCTTTCCCATTTGTTTTTCCCTTGTTCCAAAGACAAGGAGGAAATTACGTCTGCCTGGATCACACTCAAGGTTTTGTGTAGCTGCATTTAAATGAACCCATAATACTAATTTCTGAAAATCACCAGTTTTCTATCCTCAAAGATTGAGAATAATGGGAGGTATCCAAATTCTAGAAATGAATACTGGGAGAAAGAAGATGGAGCAGTCATTGTGTGAACCAACAACTGAACTGTGGTGGGGTTTGCACTACCTGGAGTTGGTGCTGTGTGCTCCCCTTCCTTCCTGAAAGTCTGTGGGTATCTTGCCCTCCCACTGTTGTCTTCTGGCTTGGTTTGAGGTTGGACTCAGTTTGCCACAAAGGGCACATCCCTTGAGGGCTTCTTACTGGGCTCTTATTTCCTGGCAGTTCTCTTTTTTCAGGACAGAAACAAAAGCACACATTTCTCTTCCAGGCTTCTGTGCTCCCCTGCCTGCACTGCACCATAGATGCCTCTCAGGAGCAAATGAGCCAACAGGGATCCTGACTTCTTTGCTGGCATTGTGTTTTCCCAGCCATTTCTCATGCCATTTCTCTTCTTCAGTGCTCTAATTTTCTGCCCTTTGTCCCTGACTGTGTTCAGAAAATTAGAGATGCTTTCTACAGCCCATTTTGAAAATGAGGTGTTAGGTTATATAGCCCTGCAATGACAAGATCCATTATATATTTTAAAGTGGAAGCTTGTGTCCATCAGCCTCATGTAAAGCGTGCAAAACGATTGCTGTACGAAGAAGTAACTGACCACTGCTTGCACTTTAAATAATCATGTTTTTCTAAGGCACACTTTCTTTTGCAGAAAGCCATAGTCTATTTCAGATGAAAGATGACATGACTATATCTTCATCAACTCCATAATAATAGACTAGAGAATAAGCTAGGATTTCAGTTCACAACCCTTGTGATAGCCCAGATCTAGAGCTAAACATTATAGATCCTCTCCAGGAATTTACACCATGTGATCACTATGTGATCATGCAAATAGCTGTAGGCTAAGCTCAGTCAGATGACATTCAGCTTTTAATCTTCCTTTAAGAGCTCTGGGGAGCTTTGTCTGAGATATGGTAAGACTTCACTTTTTGGCTTATAAGGGAAAGTAAAATTTTCCTAAGAGACCGGAGAAGCACAGTAGCTGCAAAGGAGGAAGGCCCATTTAGGTTAAAGAACTAGTTTGACTTCATCTTTGGCTTCCTGTTCTTGTCAGGGCAGATGATACTGATTTCATATGAATATCCGCTGTATGGTACTACCTGGGAAACAATTTCCAGCAACACCCAATACTAATTGATCACTAAACTTAAGCTAAACCAATTTTGAGATAAGATTCCTTTGAAAGCCTGTGTTCATGCTGATCTGCTGCTAAAATCAGAAGGTTGTTGTAACTACCACCCATTTCCCCTGAAATTTTTACCACTACCATGTTGCCAAAATGCAGTTTTGTGTGGGGAATGGCCTTTTACAAATGTGAGATGAATCAGAACCAGCCACTGCTGGAAGATTGAAGATCTTGGTGAGGATGTGCCCATCTGCTTGCTTTTCCCTCCTGCAGTAGGAGAAAGGACTGTTCTCATCCAGACTTGCAAAGAGCTCCTCAAGGGTAGACAGAAGGTCCAGGACAGCTGTGTCATATATCACCTGAAAAGGCAAACCAAGAAAAACACCAGGAAGGGCACTAAACCCAACAACAATATAAAAACACTCACAGAGAAGCAGGAAAGTGTAAGGGGCTGATCCATTAATAGTAAAGGTGCTCAGTTTACTGGCTGCAGAAGGCAGAGAAATGTATCAAAGGCTTTTTCAAATAAATCCCCGATAAAGAAAGCATTGGTCTGTTGAAGAATGATAAATTAATATTTCATGTGCATGGATCCAAAATCTATTGCATAGTAGCAGAGTGCCTTCTCTCCCCCTCATATTTTTCATGGTTACCTGTTACAGGAATAGATATATGTGCAGTGAAAATCAGTATTTGACAGGCTTCTGCTGTACAGCAGACAGCTTTGCATTGTGGAAGGATTAAAAGGAAGATTTTTAAACACAGTGGGTATTCATCTGACTTGACTTTAACTACTTGAAATCCAAAGCACCTGTACATCTGTTTTTCTTCCTTCCTGATCTAAAATAACTTGTGTTGGGGAAACGAAGTTGATCAGGTTAGTTTGGTGTAAGAGATCCTTCATAAATCCGTGTCATGTATCCAATTTACTCCAAGGCCAATGATCTTTTAAGGCAGTAGTATTACTCCTTCTGGCACAAACATCTCATGTATTGCTCTCAGAGATATTTACTTCCACCATAAGTCAACTGCAAGACCATGTCTCCATGTTCATCTCCTCATAATGATATATTTTTAAGCCACACTTGTGTTATTTTTGCCTTAAACCTCATACTTTCCATGCAACATCCTTGAGTCATCTATTTTTGTCCTCTGTTTACTCTCATATTGGGGAAATTTCTACTCTTTGGCTTTCCCTGTGTGACAGCTCTCAGACTCACTATGTCAGTCCTGACCTTTGCCCAACACAACAAGGCACAGCTGGCTCTTTCCTGCTTTCAGCAAAACCAGCCCTCTTCGCCATCTCCACCCCTTTGTAGCCAAATATTATCATGGAAGGGGTTTGTCCTTCTCTGCTCATTCAGCTCTCCTGCACCTCTGGCTTCAGAGGGAGTGGAAGTGAATTGAAGGGACTTCAGTGCCTGAGTAGCAATGAGAGGATGGGATTGCTAATGCTTTCTACCTAGGACCTGACAGGAGCATCTGCAGTCAGCAATCTTCCCACTGCAATGGACTTTGCTTTTTGAGAGTCATGGTACGGAAAAAAGCATCCACAGTTCATTATCAACCTCTACAGCGATCTATTACCTCACCAATGGTTGTTAAAGGAAAAAAATCATCTGCAACATTTAGTGCAAAGGATTTATGTTTATAATAGCAACTTTTCAATGAGTCAAATGACAGCACTCTGAAATCAGCAGCTCTGTATTCATATTTAATTTAAATTGCAAGTATTGCATCTTAAAAGTAGTAACTGATTATTGAAGAGCAGTTGTGACACAACTGTAAATTCTTCATAAATTACATTGCTATTACTCCTCATTAATATGCCTTTTAAATCAATTACGACATAACCAACAATAGCTACCTTGTGAAATCCAAAGGGAACTTCAGGAAGCATTATTTCAAAATACTTGTGGTACATGCAGTGCTTCTTTCATTGATCTAGAAATCCAAGCCTATATACTTTCCAGTAACAAGATGGGTGGCCTTAAAAATGAGCAAAGTAAGTTGATCCTTTTAAAAGTATAATAAAAGAAATCCTTTCCTTCTAGCAAGGGGTAAACTGAGAATGTCTTTGGGGCCTTACTGAATTGTGTCACCTGGGACATTGAGAAAAGTCACTGTCTTCATGAAGAATCCCAGTAAAATCAGTAAGAATCAACCAACTCAGTTGCTGACTACTCGGCATTTTTATGTGCAATCAGTCTACAAAGTAGACTTGGTTGCCAGACACCAGCTACAATGTTCAGTGTCAGGCTGGGTGGTAGGGAATGCAGTGGGCAGCATACAGCGGTGCCTGATGCTGAGTGTTCAAGAAATGGTGCAAAGTGTCCAAACTGTTCCTTAATGCTAAACAACAAAAGATGAGACTGCTTTACTCCTGCAAAGACTTGTCAGTACCACACAAATTATTGTAAGATTTCTATCTTCAGCAAAGTACACTTTAATCCTGTACAATTTCTTGATTGATAGTGGGATAATTGATGATCTCCATGAGATTTCAAAGCAAATATCTGGTTTGAAAGTTTTCCTTTTCATTTCTTTGTCCTTTTTGTCTTCCAGCTAGGTCTTCTGGAGCTCAGTTTGAAGATCTCTAATGCAGTCCTTCCCTGACGAATATATAACTGCCTTTCATTCTTAAGTCGCAAACAACTATTTATGTAACAGTAGGTAACTTAATAATATAAAATAGGTTCTGTGTATTTTTAGCTGATGGCTTGCCTTCCCCTATTATTCCTTCATAGCTCAAAGCTTATAAGAAATGGACATATTAAAAGATGCTGTAAACTGTTTTCAGGCATTCATAAATCTTTCTTGAGACTTCTTTTTGACCCCTTTTCTTAGCATTAAAGTTAAAATTGGCATATTCTTAGAAGCTGCCTTCAGTCACTCCACATTTTCACTTTGCAAAATCTGAATTTCCCCATTTTCCAGAGTCATCTACTTACAAGGCACAAGGGTTAACACTGCTCCACTTGTAGCCCTGTGGATTTGCACTAGTGTCATGAATGTGCTTGGACTCAGCGGGAGGTTCATGGTCCTGAGACATTGCTTGTGTTCCTTATTGCTAGATGTGGTGCTGTATGACGTGAGGTGAAAAGAATTTATGTAAGACTGGGAGTCAAAACAAGCAAGAAATAATAAACTGGTTTCATTTCAAGTCCTGAAAATAGTCTGATGGTCCTTTCCAATCAGTGGCTAGAGTAATAGCAAATAACTTCAGTGGCAGCTCAACCCAGAAGACTTGTGACAGTACTATGTCCCGTCCACTGGGAAGGAAGGAAATATCCTTTATGGGGTTAGAGATGAACATGGCAGAAGCCTTCTTCCCATAAACCTCTGGATCATCTGATTTCAGCATTGACCATCCATAGCATGAAGAGGAGGAAAGTCTGGGTTGAGCAGAGAATTAATATTTCAGGCTGAGATTTGTACCCAGTGCAAGTTTTGCTAGGAATCTAATGGGTAACAAGTCAGCATAAATGATCATTAACTAATGCAGCATTGTACCGAATGGGCTCATTATGCTTCATTCTGTTGCATGGAGTGCAAAATAAATTATGGCTGATGGGACATATTCTTAAGCAAAGAGGGAATTTCAGAGCAGAAGCCCGTGTTAGCTGTCTTTGTTGGTTTAATATAAGTTTATAAAAAAAATATTATCCCAGGCTGTTATGGCATCATACACCATAAAAACACTCAAGTAACAGATCCAATTGTCAAAGCCAGCCTTATATGCAGTAGTTGTAACTTGTCTTAATGCACTACTGAGTCTCACAGTGGATTTCCCAGAGCAAACATAATAGTAAAAAAGAGAGAATCAGATGTCAGGTCAGGAATTTTTTTTTTTTTTCCACATGGGATAAGTTTGTTTTGCCCCAGTTTAACTGAGTTTTGTCCCAGTGCCACAATTGACATGGTGGTTAATGGCAGGCAAGGAAACCTGGGGTGGAGGGTAATTATTTTCTTATAAAAGCATTGAATTTTGCTGGGTTTGTGTAAAGAGCATTTGCAGGAAAGGGCAAGATCTTGTGCAGCTCAGGAGGGATGGCTGCACAATGGCATGCTATTCCTGTGTCTCCTGTACACTGGACAGAGCAAGAACTAAGCAGTAAACCCAGCATAGAGCCCTCCTAGCAATAACCCAGGGACTCGGACACAGGCTCTGTTCTCAGCTCCCTTATGAAATCCATGGTTTTCAAAACCAGCCTTTTTAACCTCTAATAGCAACAGACTCATGAGGGATTATAATTGTTGATTCCAGTGGTATCACTCCAGTGGCAGAGAGAGCCTGGAGCACTGAGTCACAACTTCTTAAAATACACCCAACCAAAAGCATTAGGGAAGCAGTGTGTCAAAGTCTCTTTTTCAGTCATTTGCACTCTGAAAACAAGCTTTTGTGTACTGAAGTCACTAGTGTTTTCATGTTCCACAGAATTGGGCTGGGGTGGAAGAGGCTGTCATTTAATTTTTGTCTTTAGAGCTAGAGCTGGCTCCTGGAGCTCATGTGGCTAAATATTAATATCTATATGCCTAGTGTAAGCACAGACATATAACAAATAGGTTTATATTACTAGTAATCTCTTGGTAAATACTGCATGCCTTTCCAAAGGTTAATTCTATTGCCTAAGAAAAAGTATTGTGTTTTAGTGTGGGAGCTGCTAGGTGAAAACATATACCTTGCAGATGCCTGTGATTCTGCTGTCCTGTCTGATGGGGAGGTATGGTTATCTCTGCGGGACACAGCACCTCAGGGTGTGAGGTGCTGTGCAAGGTGCTGCATGATTGTGCAGGAGGCAAAGCTGCCTGCCTGGCGCAGAAGGAGAGAGGCAGCTGTATACTGGAGGCAGCAGGAGATGAAGCAGTGGGTTGGGGATGCTTCCTTCTAGTTTCCTTTAGAAATCATAGGTCAGATCCTCTAGATCTTCAGGTTCTGCTCCTTGTTCCCAAGGTCAGCGCTTAGTGCCCATGATACATTGAAGCTCCTTCTGAAAGCATAGTCCATCAAAAAGCACAGAGATGCGATGGGGGAACAAGCAGACACTGCATTTTCTAAATGAGGTTCCCTGTGTTCATTCTCTGTCTCTGGGCAGTGTACATTAATCTCTTATGCTCATCAGGTGGCACATTAGCTGAGAAGAGGCCCTGAGAGAGCCCAGCCTGGGAGGACCACGCTGTTCCCAAGTGGGGAGAGAGCTGCTGCTTGGGGGTGACTATATTTTAAGCGATTGTGCTTTGAATTTTACCTGCAAACTATAGCTGCTAGGAAGGAAATGAAATGGGCTGTTGAGAGGAGCAGGAAATGGCATTTAAAAATGTGATAGTTGTGATTTTTTTTCTCTTAACTCTTAAGTTATAGGCAACAGATACGTTGGAGCTTCCCTTGAGCCTGAGACTGGTACTGGTCAAAATAATTCTTTATGCTTGAAGTTAATTTTGCTTCGAAGCTCTCTCTGCACAGACTGGGAAACTTGCACTGCTTCACCAGCAAAGTGTCCCTTAACTCAAACTAGCCCTGGATAGCAGCAAATTGTCTTTCTATGGCCTTTATTTTGTCCGAGTAGGGCAAGAGGCTGCTTGAGGTTGCCATGTGTAAGTGCTGCTCTGCATTCAACACCCATCTTTGGCTGTGGCTAGAGCACAGGGAGGAGAATGCTCTGTGCCCTCCTATTCCCAGGAGATGCAGAAGGAGAGGCAGGACTATTGCCTGCAGCCAGAGCCCTGCCTGTGCTGACTTTTGAAATACTCATGGGATTGGGTCTTTATATAATTTATTCTTATGCAGGGAAAAGTGTATTTGCATTCCCTGGTTATGTGCCTCACGCTTCAGCTGTGGCAGCCTGGATCACAGCTTCAATTCACTCTTTGCCTTTTCTTTTTTTTCCTGGGCATTGAAAAAAGGATTGTTCCCCTGATTTAGCCACCTTAATGGTTTGTCTGACATGGCACAAAAGCCTCTCCTGCCTGGGTGCAAATGGGAGAGATGGAGGAGGGACCCATAGTTACAGTAGTGCTTATACTTGGGGGTTTTCTATTCAGGAGGCAAATCACAGGTTCACTGGGTTCTACTTTCACCTGCACTCAGCAGCATCTCTTTGGGGTACATCATGGCAACATTCAGCAATCCAAAGATCCAGCACAAAAAGCATTCCACAAGGAACTGCACATCCTCAAGCATTAAAAGAGGCCAATAGCTCTAGTCAGATCTAAGCTGCAGCTTGAAGGCTTCACAATTTCTACAGAGCCTGTCAAATCTCAATAAGAATCTAGCATTCCAAAGGTTCAGTCACTGAAAGCTGACTAGAACAAGCCCTAAAGGATGTTCAGTAACAGGGATAGCTTGGAACATTGGGTTTTTAGTTTCTCTTGGTGCTTGACAGCTGTGGCAGCCCATTTTGCTGCACTGTTCATGTGTAGAAGAGGCTTTGCCTGTATGGCTGTTCATGGTGCCTAAGAGTGTATTGAAAAGTGCTGGAGAAGATGCTCTAGAAGAGCACCATACTGCAGGCAATCCTATTCTATTAGAGGGGAAAAATAGGTTCAATTCACTGCTTCAAGCTTCTGTGTAGCCAAGAAACTTGGGTCTTTCATTTGTTGTTTGTACTATAGTAGGACCTAGTTGCTAGGGTTTGTAGAGCACTTTGTTAGGAGATGGCTACTACTCCTGTGATATTATAAGACAACAAAAAGGGTGGGAGAGAAATGAAGAAAAGCAACCAAACTGAGGTTCTATGGAGGCCAGTAGCAGAATGGAAAGTTCTAAGTCTTTAAGGGGTCACTTGTGCTGGTGAGCACTGAGGTCACAGCAATTCAAAAAGCCACAGTGCCTTCAGTTCAACTATAGCAAATTGTCTGCTTGCTTTCAGCCCTTCTTCAGCAGTGGTGTAAGCTAATCCATTTTATTTCACACTGCAATGGATTAAGTCTAGTATCATGACCTGTCTGCAGGCTGGTGGCATCTTTAGATGTGCTAGCTTGACAATCTGTGATCAACCGTCCTCTCAAGTCTGAGCCTCATTCAGTGGCTGCACTGCGAAGTATACTTATAATTCTACTCTGGGTTTGCTTGTTTGTTTCTGCCTTCACTACAGAAGAGCCAACTTCTCTTCACTCCAGTTTTAACACGCTGGAGCCCTGCCAGTTTCTTTGGTCAGAAAAAGATGCATCTATTGAGCACAATGCAGAAGAACCACTTCAGACATAACACCTCTGTGTGAAGTATGTGCATATGTACTTCCTAGTAACATGGACCAAAAGAGCTTGCTGCTTTTCCATCAGGTACAAAACTGGTATTGACCCTGTTGGGACTTAAATGTGTGTTTTGATGCATTTGCTACAGCTCTTCTGAAATGCTACTGGCATTTATAGTAATAATAGCTCTTTTTCTGATGAAAGAGATTTTGATGTTGAAAAACTGCAGTCTCTGCCTTTCAAAAGCAACACTTAAAAACTATGCAGTTCTTTTTCTTACCTGAATTTTTGGTACCTTTATAGGAAATATGAGCTGTAATTTCACTGATTTCCTTCTTTAAAATATGGTTTAAAATGGAATAAGACCTCAACACATTCTGTAGTTGTTCAAAAGAGTGCAGAACTGGCAGTGCTACAATTTTAATGTTATCTAAAAACCTGGCAAGAATAGGAGTAATAGGTGCAAAGTCTATTTATTTAGCTTCAGGCACAACCACTGCTGGATTGTATCCTTATGCAGTGAAGATAAAGAGCCTCACTGTTCTATGATTTGGTTAATTCAAGTGAAAGGTTCTGCCCATGGCCACACCAGGGTCCTGCACAAAGCTGGAGACACCATGATATTCCTGACTAAGCCCAACAGAGGGATGAAACCAACAGAAGGTAGTGGCCAGTCCAACACTTTCACCCAGTCTATCCCCATCACTTTGCATCAGTCTTCTTCAGGACAAGTTCATTAAAGGCATCCTTACAGTGATTAACTCCATTCTCTACCCATTTCACCCTTGTCTGCTTTCTTGATCCTGACTAATGCAAATCCAGCAGTGATGAGGAGAGCCCTAATAACTCTTCCATCCCCTTGAGTGCAGTGTGATGCTGCAGCTATTGTTAAAGATACCAACAGCATGTGAAAAGCCCTCTAATAAAGTGCTTTGAAAGCCTCTCATCGAGCCCCCCTAACTGACACACATTTTTAGTGGAGCCCTTCTTGCCCTCTTACGGTGTTTTTTCACTGTGGAGTTGCTCAATGAGGATCCTTTTCTTCACTGTTATGCGAAGTGGTAGCAGGAGAAAAGTGATAGTTTTCTTACACATTGATTTGTAGACCTTTCAAATGAAGGTGGATGCTGGTTATCCCAAACCTGCTGGTTGTGCTTTGGCTCCTGGCACGCTTGCATGGTTCTCCAAACCAGCCACAGTCAATGCAAGTGTAAATGCTAAACTGCTCAGGTCCTATTTCGCAAGGAGCAGCAGCTGACACTTTTCTTTCATATTTTCTCTTAAAGTGAGGAGTTCGGAGTCCGAACTATTTAATCTTCTTGTTGCAGCCTAGGTTAGAGAAACTTGAAAGGATCAATCCCAACATTAGCTTATTTCTAATTAGCCTTAGTGACTTGGGGGGTTGCTGTTAGCATCAGCATGGCAAACTGTTGGAACAGTACAACTTCTTCTGCAGTTGGGGAATGAAAGAAGTGAATCCTTCATTGAGTCATGCTTGCAGAGGTTGACATTCAAATCACAGTCGTTGTATGCTCAGGAAAAAGACTGTCATTCCTCACACCATGTTTCACTTTAAGAGAAAGATTGGGGGGCTGCAGAATAAAAAAGAGGAGAAAACAACCTATCTGGGGCATTAAGATGAATGTTGAAAAGCAAAAGAGCTGAAGCAACTCAGATGCTTTATTTAAGCTAGAAAAAAGAATAGAGAAGTAACTGACCCTGAAGCAGTCGTTACTGGATGTAGACGCTGCATCTTTTATTTGCATATACTGAAGAGCTGAGATATTCCCGAGGACTTTCTTATGAGGAATGTGGAAATGTGCCGAAAGTGGCTTCTACCCTTTATTGATATTTCTTTTTTACTACAAGGAGGTGAAATGCGTATATTTTTGATCTTGAATGTTGTCATGGTTACAGGGCTACTTGGATGATGCTTTTTGCACCCCACAAAGGATCCTGTGCTCTGTGCGGGGTGCAATTCCAGGCTGGGGATGGTGGGGATCACCCCTGTAGCCCAGCCTGCCTCAGGCTGGGAGCTGCCAAACCTGGTGCTGGTGTTCCTGGGATTACAGTCCCAGGAGGAAGAATGGAAATTATGTGATCACTCTCCTTCCACTCTTACAAATGCCTACTTAGGTAATGCTTGTGAGCTATCTATTTGTCCCCAAAATATATCCAGTCTCTAATATTTCTGTGTAAACTACTTTTTCACCTGGTGATTTGATTAAAAGCCTGTTTGTGTGTATTCCAAGACCTTGGGCTTTTCTTTTTCAGCATAGACTACATTTTAAGCACTAGTCCAAAAACACTGTACAAAGCAAAGCTGCATGAAGGAGAAAACACTGGTGCTGATCTCCATAACGTCAGGTCTGTTTGTGCATCTCCTGGAGAATCTCATGTCTGCCTGCCAAGATCAAGTGGTAGACGTGCTGTAGAAGCTGTTGGCTTTTCCCTGAAAAATAGCCAATGAAATATTTTTGGCTGAACACCTCCCCCCACCCCACCCCCCTCGTCTTCCTCAGGTTTTTAGCCAGAGGGTTTTCAGATTTTCAAACCTGTACAAAGGAAGCGCTAGGAAGAAAATTGTTTTGTATCAAATGCAGACAGGCAGAAAATGACAATTTTCTGAGAGGATTTTTCAATGAAGGGTTGCAATTTTCTGTCAAAGGCATCTTTATTTTCTTCCCACCTGCATAAAAATGCCCTCTCTTTGGTTTTGCACC